>JAKTRY010000017.1:0-62120 GCA_030579935.1 Ambrosiozyma cicatricosa | reverse complement strand
ACTCCAGCTTCTTCCGCTTCTGTTGAAACCACTCCAGCTAAGGAAAAGACTCCAGCTTCTTCCGCTTCTGTTGAAACCACTCCAGCTCAAGGTACTACTCCAGCTTCATCTGCTTCTGTTGAAACTACCCCAGCTCAAGGTACCACCCCAGCTTCTTCCGCTTCTGTTGAAACTACCCCAGCTCAAGGTACCACCCCAGCTTCTTCCGCTTCTGTTGAAACTACCCCAGCCCAAGGTACTACTCCAGCTTCTTCCGCTTCTGTTGAAACCACTCCAGCTAAGGAAAAGACTCCAGCTTCTTCCGCTTCTGTTGAAACCACTCCAGCTCAAGGTACTACTCCAGCTTCATCTGCTTCTGTTGAAACTACCCCAGCCCAAGGTACTACTCCAGCTTCCGCTTCGTCTTCTCTTGAATCTACTACTTCCCCAGTTTGTACTCCAGGTCAAGGTAACTGCACCCCAGCTACCACCCCAGCTCAAGGTGCTACTCCAGTCACCACTGTTACCGCCGCCACATTCGTTTACTCTTACGCTACCCCAGTTCAAGTTTCTAACGGTGTTACCTCATATGTCTACCTTTACACTACTGTGACTGCTACTGCTCAAACTTCTATCCCAGCTGTTTCTAAGGCTTACTCTTCTGCTCCAAAGGCTTCTGCTCCAGCTAAGTGTGTTCCAGGTGTCGGTAGCTGTCCATCAGCTTCTGCCTCAGCTCCAGCTGCTTCATCTGCTGTTGCTAAGTGTATTCCAGGTCAAGGTAACTGTCCACCAGCTGCTACTACCTCTGCTCCAGCTGCCGCTAAGTCTACTGCTGCTAAATGTGTTCCAGGTGTCGGTAACTGTCCAGCTGAAACTTTCAGCACTGTCTTGTACAGTTCTGCTTCCAACGTTACTTTGCATGCCAACAACGGAACTTCCAACGGTACCAGCCACAACAGTGTCTCCGTTCTTGAGGGTGCCGGTAACAAGTTGTCTACAGCTTTTGGTGTTGGTATTTTCGGCTTCTTGGTTATGTTCTTGTAAGCAAGCTCTGACTCGACATTGACTGCCAAACCTTCAATTCTTGTTCCCTTTTCCTAATACCTATCTGCTTTTTGTTTGCTCAAGCCTTTAACATTCAACTTATCCTTCCGTGATTTCATGTAAGTGATTCACAATTGCTGCTGCTACTGCTTTTCTCTTTTTAATGATCTTCAAAATATACCCTGTGATGTGTGCTTACCCTTCTTACTCACTGGCTAAAGTCGGTACTTGATTTCAAGTGTTCTGACTCATTCTTTCGCTTTAGTCTGGCTATCATTTGCCATTGACCACTCTTTAATCAACTAATTTTGATTCACAACTACTGTTACAAGTGTTGAATATGAACCCACAAATTCCTCTACACTCCTAGACATTTTAATGCCCTACTGTCCTCCAACCTAATTGATTAACTGGTTTCGGTTTTCTTGTACAATTCTTTTTTATATTTTTTCTTTTTCAATTCTGATTTTGATTTTTTGCATCTGTTTTATTAAAAGAAAATATTAATCGTGTTTCTTTAATTTTTTCGATACTCTTGCCTTCGAGAGATTAGACTTCTTCTGATCGTGTTACAAATTATATGTATAGCTCATGGCCCGTTATAGTTCTTTCATGTCCTTGACATTCTTAAATTTTGTACTACTATTAGTGTACTCACCATTAATGTATTTGTCTGTCTCTTGAGAGAGTGTCCTTTTTATCAAAAAATGAAAAACAAGTTATAAAGAATTCATAAAATATATGGGTGCAGATTGTTGGCCTAGCTATATCAAAATAGTATGTCCACTGCCGCGGACTATAGTAGTATAGTACTCATCTTTTGAACTCGGTATCTCTCCAAAATAGGCTTGGACAGGCCAGACAACTATAGTGATCAAACTCTTTATCCCCGAGAGGCTGTGCGGCCCACTGTCCCTTAAAATTTTTGCCCGTCGAATCACCCCACAATTGAAAAATGACTACATATGCCGGCATTTTAAAATCGGAGGTTCGATCAGCCATGAATAAATTCAGCTATATAGCTTGCACCCAACACATGTGCATGAATCATAAATATCATACCACTATTGAGAGAAATACGATCTATCGATCTTGCACATATATGAATGAATTCTAGACTGCCGAAACATTTAATCGCAATCTCGCACAAGTGTGCAAGTGAACACTATGGGGATATATAAACACCGATCATGCAGGGGTAAACAGTAAACAGAGAACGTAATTGTACACCAAAAAAGTGAATAATTTCCACCTATTCAAGCTTGAAAAAGTGGGATTTTGGGAAGTTGTCATGCATCACCATCAAAAACATGAATAAAAGTGGCCTGAAACTCGGCAGTCTTTAAACACATGGGCGCGCGGTGTATAAAGTTACATGAGAGTCTAGCTTATTTTTTTCGAGCTCGTATTGTACGTGGTAATATAATAAAGATGTTTATGTTACATATATGATATATGATCGAGAGTCAATGGTTTATTATTCGAACCACTTGATATCTTCTTCAGCTTTCAGAGCGTATATACTGAAATTTGAGAGGACGAGTTTAGACTAGTTACCGACTTCCCACACCATGTTTTGATGATCCATGATCTGATCGGTGACGACGTGTTTATATGATAATTGTAAACAACTATTGTATACGGGGAGAATATCTGAGATATCCGAGAGTCTCCCAGAGTTTAAAACTTGCCGGTATACTGTATAATATGTCACAGTTAATTCTCTTTCTACGATCGAAAATTATGATTCATGAAAATTGCAAGCTTTTTCATATGTACTCTTTGAATTGAGAATTCAAGCTCCCTCCAGGTGATTTTACGTCTTTGTGGCTTAAGTTATTGGCAATGCGGCAGTTATGTATACATGGTAACCAAGATGCATTTGATTTCCAACTGTTCGCGTGTGAATTCATACATATCAATTCAATAGGTTATATGACGATACGTTGAATAAAAGTTTAATGGTGTAACTGAAGATCAAAGCTATATATATGATTTTGTTTGTTACTAAGCTAAACAATCCAGCTTGTTTAACGGGTATATGAATAAGCAGAGTTCTTCCTCTACATCAACGATTCATCGTTAATTCGCAAGATCATACGATTCCCATGAACGATTTAGTAGATCAAGTCCACCATCTACTATAAAATTATGTTCTCTAGGTTGCAACGATAAATCCAGATTGCATAATTAAAATACACTGGAACCATATGAATGTAATTGTAAATTCAAGAGATGAAAACTTATCTGAAAAGTAGCTGGAAATCGTTCAATTGACGACATTCCCTAGCGGCTAGCCTATTATTCGCTGCTGTGCATTGCCCAGATCTCGTCTGTTGTTGGTGCTAAAACTTTCATGAGAGTCATGAACTGATCCGGCCTGTTTGGTTTTTGAAACCTGATGTTCGAGATTAAAAAGATATGGTTTTTGTTGTTGAAACTAATATCAGTTTGATTTTTTGAAATTGAAAAAACTCAGCCTGTAAGGTACTCTTTAAGTATCCATATGTACAGGGATACACAGTTTTCGTAAAAAGCCGCATATCCACGTATATACCTGATCTGGTCCGGCAAAATTTTAAGGAGCTCATGCTTGATTGCAATTAGAGGTAGGATCACTACATATATACATCCAGAAAACATGAACACTTATGTAACAGCGTACCAAATTTAAAATTGACACAATGTGATATGATATTATTTGACCTCATGTACAATTAGTTTTAAGCAAAAAAAAAAAACGTTTTACTTTTTACACATGTGCGAATTGTTAGGTGGCTTAGAGCGTGCTATATACATGGGCCTAACATGCAACCTAGTTAGAAAATCTTGTCGACAACTCCTGCACACAGCGGCCGGTGCACAGAAAACTATAAAATGTTGAAGTTTATATACAGTGCCAAACTAAGGTTAGTATTTTTATATCTCTTCATGCATGAATTACATTTTGCAAACATCTATAGAATTTATATTAAGTTCATGCACTGCAACTTATTAGAGCTAGAGAGAATTGGAAATGACAGGCATGACATGACATGACATGACATATACGGCCGAACTACTAAAACATAAATTGTATGTACAGTGTATATACGCTACAGTACTTTCTCAGTAATTAAAATGAAAATTATCAATTAATTAGATCATAACATATGAAAATAATAAAAATCGATACATATATATATATATATATAAAATTTTCAGTCGAATGTGTATATATATAAAATTCATTAAGCTATATATCGATATAGAAATTATTCTTTCCCGCGAAACATGAGCTAGCAATTTTATAGCCATTTTTAGCTAGATGTTGTCCTCGGTACGTGGTTCTTCAAATATGAATCTAGTGGAATCCGAAACATTGAAATTCTTTTCATCTCAACAACACCAGCAAGTCCCAAAATTATCATATCATTGTGATAATGACATTTAATATATTGACCAGATAATCTAGACATGCTTAGAGTAATTGGAAAGTGATGGAATTTCTCGAACTGGTCAAACAAAAGGATGTGGTCTATCAAAGGAAGGATTTCCTGAATTTAGTACATATTCATCCTACCGTGGGTTGGTTTAAAAACATTCTGGACACATGTGAGACCTGATATATCTAGATATACCACTGGGAACAAGAGTAAGGCTTGGTGTGAATATTAGCATCTTCTGTCACATGAGGGTCACATACATACGTTTTAACTGTGAATGAACTCCAAAAAATCAACGACAAGCTAGACCATCATTAAATACACCATCTAGAACAGCTCTAGATATTAATCATTTGCATCTGTGAATAGTCTTGTAAGTTAGAACAGCTAGTGAAATAGAACATCAACATCGTCGAGTGAACATATGGTCACTGCCACTCAAAGGCTCAAGGCCAACCAGCCAATTTGCTGTATGATTTCCAAGTTTGGGCAAAATAAATCACGGTGTCACTATTACAAGCCACACCACTTCATTCTTCTTTCTGTATACCTGATCATTCTTGATCCAAACCAAAAACACCAGTTCCTGAAAATGCACACGGATAAGACGTACCAGCCAGGTTAACTTGATAGATGGCTATACGTCAAAATTGAACTGGATATTAATCATGAAATTACATGAACTTTGGAGACACTTTTCATATAATTTACTGTGCAATACACAACTGTCTTGTGCTGTGACTGAATATTAACAATCGATCACATGAGATAGAAATTAAATCTTCAAAATCTCAGGCCTGTATTGACTATGATATATGCCATGGAGCCGATCAACAATTTTGCATCATACTAACATCTGTATGCATGTATCGAAATATCAGTTCTGGAAAGGAAGCGTATGATTATGGGTTTAGTTGATCTCTGGAATAATCATATCAATTTGGGTGTGGTTCCGTAGCTTGCCTTGAAAACTCATGGGAAAGACCTGATTTGTTTCCACATGAGCTTGCTTCTAACAGAGGATCGAAGCTTTCAAATTGGCAGCTTTTCATTCGATGATGATGTTGTGAATCTTGTGATGAGTTCGTTAGACATTTGAATGACAAAAGTTGGCTTACATGCCCAGCTTGCATGTATGCAACTTGTACTACATGCAGGCTGCTAATTGGTTGGCGCACGACCCATCAATTTTAAAACCCATTTTTTCAAATCAAATTGTAATTTACAATATATAAGCTATGTCTCATGGCAGATAAGTTCTAACCTGACCGACTATAGCGCTGATAAGTGCAATTTATACAAACTATAATCAAAGCGAATAAGCAGTTTCTCTCAAAGAACAGCTTAGCTGCTCTATAACTAACTTCTAGAAGAAAAGGGAAACATTATTCGAGGTGTATAAGAACTGAAGATCAAATTTGGGGGAAAAAACGAGATTAATTAAAAACAAGGAAAACAAACCAATAAATATGTATAAAAGAACAAAAAAAATATTAATGCTGAAAAACAATGCAAAGAAGATGTCATCGATCTACTGTATGGAAAAACAAAAACTCTTGAGCTAGAACTAACGTCGCTCGTACTGAGGTTGATACATAGCTGTTGTGACTGAAATTGTTGTTGTTGCTGAGCCTGTTGCTGATGATGTTGCTGCTGATGTTGCTGCTGAGGTTGTGGTTGAAATGACCCATTTATTGGTTGCTGTTGCGGTTGGGATATTTGTTACGGCATTGGGTTGTACCGTGGAGGTTGTAAACCATAGATTGCTGTTGACCTCGTAATTGCGGTTGTTGTGGCGGCTGTTGTGGGACCATCGGGGGAGGGGGGGGGGCTGTTGATACTGATGACCATAATGCTGCTGTTGCTGATGTTGTTGGGGAGGGAAGTTATAACTAGGATTACCACTTAAGGTACCCATTGGCATCTGACCATAATTAGAACCTATACGCATGTCGGGCTGAGAAGGCTGAATATCCGGTTGGGGACCACCAGGCATGATACCCACTGATTATTGGGAATGTTGAATATTCTGTTGATGAACATCAGCTACCTCGTTTGATGTAGGTGGCGTTTGAGACATTCCATTGGTGTTATGTGGAGATTGTTGATGCACTATTGATGATTGTTGCAAGTGTCTTTGTGATAGTGGAGAGTGCTGTGTCACTGGTTGAGCCTCTTGAGGATGAAGTTGAGGTTGTGGTTGTGGTTGGGTGATATCATTTGAAGGAAAAAATTGAGGTTGCTGCTGTGATGTTGAGTCACCAACAGAAGACGCTCTATTTTCTGGAACTGAGGCAACATCTAGTTTTTATCTTTTGTTCGGAAACAATTCTTCAAAAGGCATTTGACCACCTTCACTGTATGATCGTGCGAATCCTGGTAGCACCACAGAATGAAGTGAAGAATTAGTTCTAGTACTGCCACCAGTAGAATAAGACTGTTCAGCATGAGAAGAAGAAGAAGATCCTTGTTGAGGGTGTTCCAAAAACCTACCATTCTATGCTATCATTGGTCCACGAACATCAAACGCTGGATTCCAACTGTGTTACAAACCACCAATCTCAGAAATCAACAATCTTGGATCATGCAAGTTGTTTTCAGCATCCAAAACCAAATAATCAATGGAAGTTCTAACACCACGTTGAGGTTTTTGAGTAGCCGCTGCAATGCCATTTGTGGCTGTTATAGTTTTATCATCGATATCGGCAAGCATATCACCAAAAACATTTTCTGAAACACCTTCTGCATCTGGTGGTGTAATGTCAAGTGTATCTGTCGAATCTCCTGCATAATCAGGGAATTCTGACTTCGAGATGGTGAATTGTCTTTCTAAACGTTCAAATTCGGAAGAATCAGGTTGAGTCATACCAGGAAGCGGTGTATGGTATCTGTCATCGTTAATTGTACAGTCTGATGATTCTGTGCGTTTTAGTGGTTGAGATATATTGTCTGTGTCGGTTCCACCAGTACCCAACAATGAGTTTGTCACTACTTTTTGATATAGTTTGTTTTCATACAAGTTTTTGATCAAGAAAATATAACCACCTGTTAACACCGATGCATGGCTATTGGGCTTCAACAGGTTCAACACATCCAAAATACACTGATTGGCAAAATTTGCAACTTTCTTATCCTTGTTAGACAAATTATAAATCATCAAGGATGCAACAGTATACAACGCATACTCACTAAAGATAAACGTGCCCCACACCTTCATGTCTCTCCATCTGGTTGTAGTTGTTTGAATGATGTAAAGTGAACAACAGGCACGGAAAGTAATTGACCAAGATCGATAATACTCCGATTTGGTTGAAGATAAAGCAGGCTTATTGCTTCTTCTGACTCTTCTCATGATGTTTCCCTTGTGGATTTTGATAAGTAAAATACAATGATATGTAGAGATAGCAGCACTGAACAAACTGTTTTTGGAAAGAGCATGAGCATCAAATTTCAAAAAAGAAGGCAACCCTTCAAACCATCTACTGATCATCTTATCATTCTGCTTGACTAAATGTTCATATGGGTTTCAGCAGCACAAGGGGCATTGATTTCAGTTTGGTTAGAAACAATCGTTCTAATGAGATTAGCTAGCTTAATGCATTGTACAGTAAACTCGAACTATTTATCAGAAACCTCATCGACACCATCAAAGATAAAATCGTCTCTCATGATAGTATTCACATCAGCATCTTCATTCTTGATCGTGGTTGGACAAAAAGACATAACGAATAAGCACATTCACGAACGCACAAAAAAGTGTATAAAATCTTGTACATTTTCTTTTCACATACAGTTAGGAATGGATTCTTGGACTGATCTCTATGGAAGCCGTATTCATATGCTCGAGAAACAGCCAAGTTGGAATAGGATGTTGATCCTTTGAGATCGATTTGAGCACTAGCGATACAGAAGATGATGAGAGACTGAACCATTGGAATTGGTTCAAAGTCATCAAATCCTAGGTTATACAACAATGTAGCTTTCTTGTGTAATACTTTGGCTGTATTTTCATTCTTTTTCTTTTCTTGCTTGTCTGTCAACTTGTTACCATACAGGTTACATCCCATCAACAAGACACTTTGAAGTAAGAGAGTAGATGGTGGTTTAGTTAGATTTCTGTAGTCTTGCATGAACTTTTTTTTATTGACGATCAGATTCCAGTTATTGAACTCGAAAAACAAATTGATGAATTTCCAACACACTTCCTGAGATGGTAACGTGAAACAATTAGCAAGCATCAAAGTTTGATAATCCAATTCTTCTAATCTTGTGTATGGTTCACCAGAAATCTGAAAATGGAACTTGTTCATTGACACAGTACGCAAAGGTGATGAGTTCAAATGACTGTAAAATATCTTGAACTTGAGTACTTGTTTTTGTCCCTCCTTGATAATAAATTCAGGGTCCAATTGGATCACATCAAGTTGACATTCAGAAACATTCAATGTGTCAATATAACTTGGGATTCTTGTAGGGATATGTCCACCAGTGATAAGCTTCCCATTTGATAATTGTCTGTTTGTACCAGCATCTGATGAACTTGAACCATTTTCAGCATTGCTATGCTCCAAACCAGTTAAAATTGTCGAGTTGTGAGTGGTTGCTTTACTGACGACACTTTTCTTTCTGATATAAATCATACAATCATAGCCAAGTTGTTTACAGGCAGAACATGTCTCTTTTGTATCAGGAGTCTCAAATAAATCACATTTCACTTTCCTTTGATGACATACTGGACAGACTTTTTCATTTTGGTGAATTTGAGTGCTTTCTTGTTGGAAGTCTTGGATTTTGATGCTGCTGCTGCTGTTGTTGTTGTTGTTGTTGGTCCTGACTTCACTGAACCATTTCCTGAAGCAGACTCCTGGAATTTTGAGTTGGTTTTCGTTTTGCTTGTGGCTGTTGTTGCTCATGTTTTTCGTCCATTCTTCGGTTTTTCATGTGGAGATGCTGATGGATAAGCTTGGTACAGACCCTGAACGTGAACTCAGGTCCCCGCCATTTAACATGGAAATATTATTCCTGATGTTGTTTTCTGTGTTGTTTTCATCTAGCAATTGTTCATTTCTATGACCATCCCCATGTCGATGTTGTTGGTACTGCCTGTGTTGCTGTTGATCACCAGATGTGGGCGAAAAGTTGTACATTCTTATCTCGGGCCTTGGCTCGACGTCATGATTCTCGAGTCTCTAGAGCACTCTTTGCACTCCTGAAAAAAAGATGGTGGAGGAACAGTGGATAGTGTAGTTATGGTGACTTTCAACTGGACCTAGCAGCTGTGTTTTCCAACCAAGCCTTGATGGGATTCTAACATTTAGATATTTACCCAACAACAGATTCTCTTTGACTCCAGACCCATTGTCCAGTGGTTCAGTATTGTCTTACACAACATGAACCCAATTAAAGTTTAACTCTGCTATTAACATGTTTTAGTCAGCCCAATTCGCAAATTTGAAATGATATGCGCAAAAAAGTCGGTCTGGCCTCTACCTAGTATGGGCCCGAGGCTTTAAGGCCGTGAGGCTCTTTTTCAAGCCGCTGGAGTTCAGACTCCTGTTGCTGTTTTCTGTACTGTGCCTCCTCCATGTTTCAAATTTCCTGAATTTAGTTCAATTTCAGGGGTATTTATCTTTACCATTGGTTAAATACACGGGTTAAATACATCAATGTTCCAGTCTATCCTTAACTATATATGTACCATATGATGTAAACGTAAAAAGTCAAAATAAAATACACAAAACAAAACAAAAAAAAAAACAAGAAACAAGCAAGCACTTAAATATATACTTGAGAATTTAAATATTCTTACCACCATTTCTAATCCCATTAGCGATTCCACCAGTGGTACCCGACATCTTATTGGAAGCAGCAGCAACTGTGGAAGCAGAAGCAGTCGTGGTAGTTGAATCACCACCAACCATAGTAATAGTCATAATCATGACAAGAAGATGAAGCAATAGACAGTAACCGACAAACAACAGTCTAGTTAACTTAGTCGAAAGAACAACATTCACAATCTGAATGAATATTCTTTCAAATGGAGATATCTTCGAACTGATTCTCTTTGTCTCCATTAATCTGAATTTTTCAATGGGATGCAGGTCATTTTCATATGATTCGTTGTATTTCTTCTCGATATCTGTATTGAATCCATTGTTGGTTGAACTAGATGCTGCTGTGCTAGCAGGGGCAGATTTGGCAGCATTGTCTTTGTGATACTGTAAGAATCTGATTCTTTCGTATAGTTCTCTGTTATCTGATTTCAAGTTGTTGATTTCTCTCTTTAGTTCAACAATCTTGCTGAACTGCTTCTTTGACTCTTCTTCCAATTCTTTATTCTTGATTCTGAATCTATCACGTTGTTGTGTAATGATAGGCAAGATCGAAGAGTCTTGAACAGCCTCAACGATGGCACCAGTGGATGCACCCATGGCCAAACCGGTGTTACCACCGACAATAGAAGATGTTGGTGATGGACCACCTCTAGAACCACGAGGTTGCTGATGGGTGGCGATTGTGCTTGGTGCAATGGATGAAATCATGGACATGGTTTCCCATTTATCTGCGTGAACGGCACCGTTTTCAACGTTCAATAAATCTGACTCAAGATTGTTGTTCATGTCTTGTAAGATTCCCATTTGTTTATGTGAATCTTTCAATTGTAATTCCAATTCTTTATTCTGTTTCATTAATTCTTCATTCTTAGCTCTGAATTCAATGACTTCATTCTTCAATTTCTTGTTTCTTTGTATAATGGCAGAGTCAATCACTTGAGTCTCACCCTTTTCGGCAACTTCATCCAAATTGATATCGAAACCAAATTCAACCTGTTTCAAAATATCCAATTCCTTCTTGATGTCATCGTAATCCAGTGTCTTGGCCTTAATCTCTTTCAAATTATCAACTTCCAAAGACAACTGGTTGATTTCTCTAGCCAAGGATTCAAATTTCTTCTTATCTTGGAATTTCAAATTGTCCAATTGTTTACGTTCGTGTTCCAACTTGGCTATGACCAAAGCATTTTCAGATTCCACAGCCAAGATTCTATTGTTACTGGTCTCTTTAGCCTTATCCATAGCAGCTTCAGACTTGGTTAAACTTAACTCACGACGTAACTCCTCGTTTCTTTTTTCCAAGTCCATGGTCCTTAATTTATAAGTGTCCAAGTCTCTTGTTAACAACTCAAATTCCAAGGAACTTATGGTTTTATCCTTGACATCATCATCTTTGATGGTCTCTTTAAAGTCATCAGTGACATCATTGGATGATCTTTCAGCTAGAGTGTTTGCGTCATCATCGTCACCGGAGCCAAATCCTCTGTTTTTCTTTAAACGTAATTTCATCATCTCTTCATTGACTTTCAAATCTTCAACTTGTTTCCTCATCTTGTTAATAGTGTTATTTAAATCACGCTCTTTCTTACTCCAGTTCAACTCTTTTTCTTCCAATAATGAACTAAACTCATCTTCTTTAGCCTTAACTCTAGCATCAGCGACTTTTTTAGCATCAACTTCAGATTTAGCCAACATCACTTTCAACTGATCGTAATCTGCGTAATGCAACAATTTTTCCTCTAATGCATCATTTTGTTTCTTTAATTGATCCATTTCTTTCAAAGAACTCAAGGCATCGATAGACAAAGTCAACAATGGTTTTGGATCAGGTGCTTCAGCAATGGCACGATACACAGCGAAAAAAGTATTTTCAATCATTTTATTTTTCTTAGTTAATGAATCAATTTCATTTTGATATTGTTTTAAGAGTTTATTGATCTGTGATAGTTTTTCATCTTGATCTAGTTTTTTGAAATGTTTGGTGTTTGATGCTAGTTCTTTTCTTGAACTGATTGATTGTTTTTGGTTGGATTGAATCTCTAAACCATTTAAATCCAATTGTTTCTGCAATGTTGGTAAGTCAATGATGGCCCATGAATTCAATGCCTTTTCGAAAGAAGAAATCGATTGTACTAAACTTGAAGAGTCCGTCATGGGGTATGTGATGTTTTGAAGTTTTGTAGTCAACAAAGATATGAGAGATTTGTGACAGTTTAAAAGTACAAAAAATAGCAAAATACCAGAAGACCAAGTTTTAAAATAGTCTTGCAAAGCTGTACACTTGTTGAGACGTGTTTGCGCGTTATCACGGTCGGATATTGAGTGTCGCACGACCCATTTTCAGGGGAAGCCAGGAACTGGACACTGAACAGGTGACTACTTCAAAGAATTTAAGTTTGATCTCCTTTTCAACCCTAGTTAGAAGTTAGAGCAGTCAACAGAGTAGCATATCAAGTTGTCAAAGTTTAAGTTGGAACACCATGAATCCAAGATCACGATACATACTGACTGAAGTCTGGCCCCTGAAACAGAGACAAAAAGACAGAGATGAAAAAAGGCGATGTTCATGTTCATGCAGTATAAGCTCTCGAGATCAAGGCTTTTAACTTTGAAGCGACTTATGCTTACTTGAGCTCCCAAGTATATAGATGATAGCAAATACAATATAAAATTGTGCCCAGTTGTTACAGGTAAATGAATATACATCATGATTCACGAATCATGAACCTTTCTCTTCCTTTGAGACTGACTGGCCCAGCTCCCAGGTGCGTGTTTTGTAAATTCTGATGAGCTTTTTCCGAAGACTGGCTTTTGAATTGTCTTAGTAACACCTACATGATTATATTCATTCTAAAGCAAAATGACTTAGCTTTCTCATTAAACTTAAAACTTCAGAATTGGTGTAACTTTTAAGACTACAGTTATAGATATAGACAATCAATAGTATTTTAAATGCCCAAGTTTAAGATCGCAATCATGAAATGTGCGCGCACTGGCCCGTCGTTTTCAAAGATTTTTTTCGCAAGGAAAACAAAAAACTAGGACGAAAGAAAAAAAAAACAGACGAGCATTTGAAGATTCAAAACCTCACGTACTTATAAAGGAGAAACAACATGCATCAATATTGGACAGTGGCAAAACATCTTTCTCTGTTCAACACAATCGGCTCATCACTTCCTTCAATCAATCTCCCTTTTATTTCCTCTTAGCTATTAAACCTCAATGTTTGGCAGATCAAGCGCAACCACTTCAGGTTTTGGCGGGTTTGGCAACAACAACACCTCCAACAACTCACCTTTCGGTGGTGCAAACAACAACAGCTCTCCATTTGGAAACAACTCTTCCAGCACAGGTGGTGGATTATTTGGTTCAGCAACCAACAACAACAATACTGGAACTGGTCTTTTTGGTGGTAGTTCCACCACCACAAACAACAACGCAGGTGGATTTTCATTCGGTGGTAATAACAATTCCACAACAACCAGCGGTTTTGGAGCAACTGCCAACAATTCGTCTCCTTTTGGAAACAACACTGCTTCATCTTTTGGTAACACTAATACCAACACAGCTGGTGGATTATTTGGTAGTGCCAATACTGGATCTGCTTTTGGTTCCAACAATACCGCTTCTCCATTTGGACAGTCCAACACTGGTGGCTTTGGCTTAAATAACAACCAGCAAAACAGAGGTTCCTCAGTGGTCCCATTCAAGGCCCACGTTGAAAGAGACACCACCAATGGTAACTCTATCTATGAATCCATTTCTGCAATGCCTGAATACAGCAAGTTTTCATTTGAAGAATTGAGAGTTCAAGATTATTTGGACAACAGAAAGTTCGGCAATGGTAATCCTGGTGCTACAGGTGGAACCTTTGGTTCAACCAGCACTGGTTTTGGTAATAACAATACCACAGGTGGTCTCTTTGGAAGTAACAACACCAACACCAATTCTGGTGGTTTGTTTGGTAATAATATCAACAATAATAACTCAGGTGGTTTGTTCGGTGGTTCCAGCACATTTGGTAATAACAACAATAACAATTCAACTGGAGGAGGTTTTGGCTTTGGTAATAACAACAGCAATAACACTACCGGTGGATTCGGTCAGAACAGTGGTTCTGTCTTTGGAAATAACAACACCAGTTCAGCATTCGGTTCCAATAATACTAGCTCTCCTTTCGGACAAAAGAATACAGGAGGCTTGTTTGGAGGTAACACCTCTTCACCATTTGGCCAAAACAATAACACAACCAATGCCTTCGGTAACAACAATTCAAATACTGGTGGAGGACTATTCGGAAGTAACAATAACAACAATAATACTTCAGGTGGATTATTTGGTAGCAATAATAAGTCAACATTTGGAGGTTTCGGAAATAACAACGCCAATAACACGACTAGTGGGTTCGGTAGCAACACTTCTGGAGGATTATTTGGTAATAACTCAAACAACAATAACACAGGAGGAGGTTTATTTGGCAGCAACAACAACAACAATAATAATAATAACAACAGCAATAATAATAATAACAGCGGTGGTGGCTTGTTTGGTAACAATAACACAAACAACAACACCTCCACAGGTGGTCTATTTGGTAACAACAACACTAACAACAACACCACTGGAGGAGGATTATTTGGTAACAATAATAATAATAACAACAACAACACAGCTGGCGGTGGTTTGTTTGGAAATAAGCCAGCTGGCGGTGGATTGTTTGGTAATAACAATAACAACAATACCAACTCTACAGGTTTTGGAACCAATACATCTACTAGTGGTTTATTCGGTAACAAGCCAGCCACAACCGGATTTGGAACCAACACAAACAACAACACTGGTGGTGGATTATTTGGAAACAATGCTAATCAAACTGGTACCACTGGTGGACTCTTTGGTAACAACAGTACTACAAACAACACTAGTGGTGGACTCTTTGGCAGTAATAAACCTGCTACTACTGGAGGCCTTTTTGGTAACAATAGCACCACTAATAACACTACTACTGGTGGATTATTTGGTAACAAGCCTGCTACTGGTACTACCGGTGGTCTCTTTGGAAGCAACAACAACAGCAGCAATACTACTGGTGGATTATTTGGAAACAAACCTGCCGGTACAACTGGTGGACTATTTGGCAACAATCAACAACAAACACAAACTGGAGGTAGTCTGTTTGGAATGAATAATCAACAACAGCAACAACAACAGCAAGCTCAAGCCATCGCAAGCGCCAATCCATATGGTGCTGGCCCATTATTTTCTAATGCTGGTGCACTAGCTCAACCGATTGTTCAAACTGCTCCTAAACCTGTTGCTAAGCCATTGGGTAATATTGAAAAGAAGAAACAAAACTTGTCTGCTGCTTACAGATTGTCTCCTAAACCTTTGTTTTCTCCTAAGGAAGTTTTGTTGTCCAAATCTGGTTCTATTGTCGTTAAGGGTGCTTCTTCTCCAGGTTCTGCTAATACTTCACTCGTCGCTGAAACAACACCAGCTAGTCCTGCTTCCAAGAGTGGTGAAACTGATAAGGCTATTTTGTCAAGCTATATCTTTGCTCCTTCTAGAAATGTTACCAAGCTGGTTATTGATAAGAACAAACAAAGAAATAATTTCGAAGGTTTGAAGACAGAGACTATTTTGCATTCTCAGAAACAAGTTTCATTCAAGGTTGATTTACCAAAATTTGAAAAGAAACAAGACGATGAAGACTTTGTTCTAGTTGAAAAGCCTGAAACTCCAGTTGAATCTCCTAAGAAGTTTGTCAACAACATCTCTCCTATTGTTACTGCTTCTACACCTGTCACTAGTCCTCCTTCCACCGTTTCTCCAGCTAAGCCAGCCCCAACACCAGCTGCTGCATCCCCTGCTCTTGCTAAGGAGAAACCACTAACAATCACCAGCTTACCTAATGACTACTACACTTCTCCATCAATTGAAAAACTAAACCAAATGTCACCAGTTGAATTGACCCACGTGAAGAACTTCAAAGTTGGTAGAACCGGTTTTGGTGAAATTGAATTCTTAAAACCAATTGACTTGACATCCATTTCCATCGCATCAATTCCGGACTTGATTGTCTTCACCAATCAATCATGTATCGTTTACCCAGACAATTTAAGTAAGCCTAAGATGGGTGATGGTTTCAATGTTCCTTCCCAAATCACCATTGAGAACACATTCCCTGTTTCCAAAGATACAAAACAACCAATTACTGATCCTCATCATCCTGTGTTTAGAAAATTCGTTAGAAAGTTACATCATATTCCAAAGACTACGTTCAAGAGTTATGATCCTTCCAATGGCGCCTGGACTTTCATTGCTGAGCATGCCTGATTTGATACCTGAATTTTTTGTTGTATCATTCCGTTGTTCTGTCTCCATTAGCACTGGCTTTATGATCTTGTATTAGTTGCATTAATTTTATTTTGTTTGCTTGATTATTATTATTACCGTTGATCCATCCAGCTGTTTGGTTTTTGCTCCGCTTCATTGATTGGTTAACTGGTTGGTGTTTACAGTTTCTGTGCCGTGGTCTTGATGTTGTCTTTTAGACCACCATCTTATATAGTTTCTTTATATTTGTATAGTTTTGTGTAATTAATTTAGTTTTATTATATCCTTTTTCCATTTTCTCTACTAATTTGATTCTTCGAATGTTCAATAACCGTGACAGTATCCTGAAATTTGAATGCAGCGTATTTTTGAAACACGGTCCAGAAGTCGTGCGCAACCCAAACATCAGATATTTGTTGTGAATGGGAATTGGACGCGTGATTCAAAATTTGGGAACCAAAACAATACAACACCCCCACAACAAGCCTATATCGTGATCCCTTTTCCTATTTCTCAACATCAACGAAAGACACCCACACACAAACACAAGTGCAATGTCGAATAGACGATACTCCCTGCCATCGTTTCCGAACAAGGAGAACAAAAACCCATCGTCTGGTTCCGGCTTAGGTTCAGGCTCAGGTTCAGGCTCAAGCACAGGATTCAAGTTCAAGACGCACAAACCAAACAGAAGACATACACTCTTACCAATCAGATCCATCTTGAAAGTTCCTCTGTCAACACAAAACGACACCAATGAATTTGAAGGAGATGAGACAACAACAACAATGAGAATTGAAGGTGATCGTACCAACCATACAATTGCATTTCTGCCAAAGGGTGGTAAAGCAAGTGCAGGAAGTGGCTGTGAAAAGAGAAGAGTGTCGTTTGCTCCTGATGTCACGTTGCATAAGATCAGTCTGTATCATACTCCGAAACATGCCAAGTTGTCCCGGTCTGTGACTCCTCCTGTTAGTGCAAGTGCAAGTTCTGGTTCAGGAGAGAGAAGAGCAAGACGTGATTCGTTGTCATTACCATCATTGAAACGTTCTCGGTCTGATTCTGGAGATGGTGATTCTGATTTGGAGTCTAGTTCAGATGATGAGTTCCCCGCTTTGAGAAACCAAAGGATTCCTGGGACTCCAAGAAGAGGTGGGTCTGCAGTTACTACCACCACGAGTTTGAGCGGAGTGACAGAAGATGATGAAGGTGATGTCACTAGTGATGATGAGGCTAATAAAGAACATTCTCAACCTATTTCTCATTTGTTGGATTCAGCCTATGATGCTGATGATAATACCACACAGACCATTTCCATGGAGTTGACTGATCAGATCAATAGACAACAAGCTGAGATTTCTAATCAACAGAATGAACAAGCTGGTAGTACTGCTAGTGATGAATCTGAACAAGTGAAAGAGAGTCAGCAAGATGATGATACAGAACGTGTTAGAATTGCTTCTATGTTTGCTGGTTTCGATAACGACGAGGATGATGATACCCAGGAAAAGACCATTGAAAAAAGTAGAGCCACTGTTGATGGCGAAGGTGACGTTTCAATGGAGTTGACTAAACCTTTTGGAAGCATTATCATTAATGAGAAGACAGAAAATGTTACTGAGAATATCATCACCACTAGAATGGATTTAACTGAATGGAAGAAACCTAAATCCACTGGTGTCGCAGATGTACACTCCAAGAGTAATGAAAGCGAGAATGATGAGTTTGAAGATGTCCCTAAGGAGTTCACTCAACCTGTTCAAAGTAAACAACCAATCTTGCAATTTAAGACAGATGGCGATGATCAAACTGCTCCAATGGAATTCACACAACCAGTCCGTACTGTTGATACTCAAGACAAGAATAGCCAAGACGAAGATGACCAAACAGCGCCAATGGAGTTCACACAACCAGTTCAAGCTACCAGAGCAGGTAAATTTTCTGTTGGTACAGATGAAAATGATAGTGATAATACCGCTCCAATGGAATTCACCCAACCTGTCACAGTCGCACGCAATTCTGCTTCTGCTAATGAGGATGCCACTGAAGAGCAAACCATGCAATTCACGCAAACTTTTGCCCATACGTCAATTAACACAAGTGAAGACATTCAAATTGAATTAGAAGACGAGGCTGAAATGGATTTCACACAATCTGTGACTAAACCAGCACCAGCACCAGCACCAGTTCCAGTTGTGTCACAAACGATTGCACGTCTTCAACAAGAAGATGAAGAAGATGTTGGTAACGATAGCCGTGAATCAATGGATTTCACAACAAGATTCAGAGCAACTGCGTTGTCAGATATCAACGAGGATGATGAATCATTAGCTACCCAGACCATGGATTTCACTCAGTTTCGTCCAATTATCGGTAAAGAACAGCAAATTACACTTAATTCAGAGGAAGATATTCAATTGGAAGAAGTTTCTGAACAACCGATGGATTTAACTCAAACTGGCAGAAGAGTGATGTCTCCACCTACATTGCCTACTGAAAATCTGAATAAGCTGCCTAATACTCCATCTCCTTCATTGAAGAGAATTAGAACTGATATTGATGGTTCACCTCCTGACTCAACTAAGGCTAGCAAGAAACTGCAGTTGGAGCCAGTTAAGGTTGGAAGTATAGCTGAGATGTTGCAACGTAATGCTGGTTCCACTCCTGCTCCAAACAATGCTAACGATGGTAAAGAGAACCAAGTTGTTGATATCACTACCACTACCGGTACTGCTACCACTGTTCATGATGAGGGTGTTGTTGCCGTGCCTGAAGATAGAAGAAAATCCATCATGGCGCTGAATTCTGATCCAGCTGATGTTTCACTGAACTCAAGTTATATCGTTGAATCGAATGTTTCCACAGAGATGATTCCATTAGCTGAAGTGACCACTAATGGAGCCGAAGGTGAAGGTTACGATGACGATGACGAAGAAGAAGATGATGATGAATACGATGATGAAGATGACGATTACGTTAATGTTTCACTGCCTACGTTCTTGAACAACATCAACGTTGAATTTTTCTATTCGTTGGGTGCCACAGAAACGAAACTTCGTGTTGATAATTATCACTCGGATAACAAACCGACAATGATGGATTTCGTCACCGCGGGGAACTCTATTCCCGATTACAATTACTTGGTTCATTTGATTAATCAGTATAAGACCAACATTGCAGAGATCCGTTCCGATGTGTCTAATTTCGAAAGCGAGGTTGAAGAAAATAATCCAAAATGGATTCGTGAGTACTATGAACAAAGTGATGATCTCAGAAGAGATTTGAATATCAAGTTTCAAACACTGTCTCTCTATGCTAAGAAACAAACAGAGAATGAGAACTTGAATTTCCTGAGTAATTTGAAAGGACAATTAGTTCAGACACATCAAGCCCGGAAATTGGAAGTTGATGCTGAGTATAAGAAAGTTGCCAAGGATAGAAAAGATCATTTGTTGCATAACAAGGAAACGTTGGCGAAGATTGATGAAATCAAGCAAAAACTGGGTAAGTTAAGTGTTCATAAGACTGATTTTGATAGTGTCGATGCCGATAAGTTGGAAGCCATGAAGTCTCAATTGTTGAAATTAAGTGAAAAGAATAAAGAACTTAAGTTGAAAATCAATGAGAAACAAACTGAAGTGGATAAGATCCAAGATGCAATCAACACAAAGACTGAACAAGTTGGAACACTGACTGATGAGATTAAACAACTAGATACCCAAATCGAAGATGTGAAGTTACCTGGTTTGGAAGACATCAAAAAACTACGACACAAACTCGCACAATTAGAAACCCAAAAGAAGATGAAGATAACACAGCTCGACTGCAAATATTTCAAACTTGTTATCTCCAACGAGATAGAAATCACAATTGACCTTCAATCCCACACACACAACAACGCACCACCTAAGCCTACGTTGAAGTTCAATTTCGATGATTCGACAAATATGTTACACAAAACTCTCTGCAAGCATCCAGAATTGAAATTCCTGTATGCCAAATTCATCCAATCTCTGACCACCACACAATTAGAGTTGGAATCACTGTTGCCTGAAGAATGGAACTTGTATGCGTACGTTCGTGAGTTGTGTTTAAGATACCAAAGTTTCCAGGATTTACTGCGTGATATATTGATGTTCAAGCTGTTTTATCAATTGAAAGTGGATGTCCGTGGCAGTGGTGGCAATGATGGCGATGGTGATAGTGATAGTGATAGTGATAGTGGGGAGATGTTGTGTTGGACTTATTATAAGAGACATGAATTTAAGTTTAGTTTTGTTGTTGGTGTTGATGACTTAATGAAGAGTGTTGGTGGTTGTCATCTTGCCAACAGCAGCAGCAGCAGCAGTAACAAGGACGATAATGGAGATTCCAACAGTAGTTTTGATGTTAAGGTTAGTAAATTCAAATTCGTTGACTTTGTTGGTGATGGTAACGGTAAGAAAGGAGGTAGTGAAGAACAAAAGCAGGAGAAAGTTAAAGTTGTTTTTGAAGAGATGTTGGATAGAGTTTCTGGGTTGAGTGTTTTGAACAAAGTTGTTTTTTGATCGCGCCTTTGTTAAGTTTTGTTGCATGGCCCGGCACTGTTGTTGGTTGTTGGTTGTTGGTTGTTGGTTGATGTTAATTGTAAATTGTTCTTTGGTTTTCATTTTTTGAATTTGTGTTTTTTAAATCTTTGTGCTACTTTAAAATTGGCTCAATTAATTTATAGCTCTGTTAATTTTATTTATTTATTTCTGGTATGCTGTTTCTTTTATATTATATTGGTTGTATTATATTAAATTTCTGTTACTGTTAAATTGATGCACTGAATTTCTTTAATCATATATGTTTCAATTATTGTATTAACAAATTTGAATCAAGATGATAGAAAGAGATCGATGTATATATTGAAAATACTATAAATTAGACAAGCTAGTAAGATGAAATGAAATATTGGGATTTTAAATTCAATTCGGAAAGTCAAGCTGAGAAGAAGAAAAACTGGGTTAAAGGCAAAGGCAAATGGGATAAAAGGTGCAGAAAGAGGTACATACGAAACGGTAAATAAAATAAAACAGGAAAACAAAAAAACTATAGTATAGTAAGTAATATAAAAAAAGTGAACGCCAAACTGTATGTATGTATTGAAGCAAAAAATAACCGGGCCGGAGAGATTGAAACAAAAAGAAACAAAAAAAAATAAAGAAAATAGCATGTGATTGATTGATTGTATAGATGAACAGATGAATAGCAAAAGGACAGATAACAATAACTTGGCTCTTCAGAGTCAAAGTTTCAAATATTCAAAGATTCAACAAATCCAACATCACAAGCAATAAACAAAAAGAAAAAAAGAAAAAAACGAGAAGCACCAATTTTTACAAAACGTAGCATGCAATCCCACCATCAACACCAACCAACTCCAACCCACAAAGTCCAAGTCCAAGTCTAACAAAACTTAACAAACTTAACAACTTCCAACTTCAACTCTTTCTTCAAACATTCCAATTCATCATCCTCAACTTGCCACAACTGTTCAATTGAACCCCTCATATCAGCACCAGGAGTGGAACCAGTGGTTTGATAAACAACCTTATTCAAATTATGAGATAGTTGGTGCACGGGACAACCTGTGATTTTGGACCAACTGCCAAACTTAAAATCGGCATATGGAGCCTCTGAAGCCGAGGAAACAGAGGAAGCACCAGCACCAGCAGCAAAGGAAGCAGAAGCAGAAGAGGATAGGGATGGGGATGGGGATGGGGATGGTGAGGCAGAACCCAAGATGAAAGCATTCACGATTTGTTTCTGCAAATCGGCAAACTGCCAATTTCCATTGCCCTTTTTGCTGCCATCAGCCAAGGTGTTGGTGGACAAAGCAGCGATTTTTTGCAAAATGACAAGGTTTCTCAACAATGAATCCATAGATAATCCAGATCTAATCAACAGTTGTTTCAACATTTGGAAAACTTGTTGTTTTTGTCTTAGTTCCAATAATCTTTGTGCTTGTGCTTGTGCTTGTCTGGCTTGTTGTCTAGCTTGTTTCGTGTGTCTGTGGTTATGGTTGTGGGAGTGGACATACTTGGAATGGGAATGGGGTGGAGAGGCATGGTGGGATTGGTGTTGGTGTTGGGAGTGCAAGAGGGAGATTATTTTAATTGAGATGATTTTTAAAGTTAATGTAGCAACTTGTTCGAATTCAAATTTGATGTTTGGGAGAGTTTCTCTTAAGTTGATGTTGTTGATTGAGTCTGCGGTTGAGTCAGATTCTGTGTCTGAGAGGTCAGAGTCTGATGACTCATCGTCTGTTAGTTCAGGCAATGATTCATCATAGTACTGAGAATTCGCGTTTGTTGTTGTTGTTGCTGAGGTGGTGGATGATGGAGTGGATGAGATGGAAGATGGAGATGGATAGTATGGGTAGTTTGTTGTTGTTGTTGTAGCCATGACTGTAATGAAAATTTCTTAGTGTGTTAAGGCCGTGTGAGTAACTGGAAAGAACTGGAAAGGCAGAAGTGAAAAACCAGTGAGAAAATGAGAGAAAATATGTGTTTGTTAAAGCAAATTAATAACCAGCCAAATGTGATGAAAGCCAAATATATGAAGTAGTTATAACTCTATTGAAAAAACTAATGATATAGCAGTGATGAAATGATGTAGTAAAAAGCGTGTAGTATGTGTAATTGTATATCCCCTTAAGTGTGTGTGTAGTAGGTGTACAAATGAAAAAGACCGTGTATAGTGAAATAGAGAAATTCAGTCTTCTTTAAGTTTATTCAAGTCAAACAAAATAATCGTAATATCTAATAAACTGAAACCAAATTGTACATTGTGTAATTATCTCTCTGTTATGTGTGTGTATGTATGTATGTGTATGTGTGTGTATGTGTGTGTATTTGTATGTAGTGTAGTGTAGTGTAGTTGTGAATCGTCAACGGAATTTCAATGTTTCCAGTTCAAACGATGACAAATGACAAATGACAAATAGCAGGTAGATAAGATAGAAGGAAGAAGAGAGTATTTATAAAAAAGGGTGAGTGATAGGGTAAGTGGGGAGTACAATGGATAGTGATATGACTAAGTATGGTTTTGAGAGATGAGTATGACTGAATCTGATGATAAGAAATTCAAACTCATGTGAGAGAGTGAAAGAGTGAGAGAGTGAGAGAGTGAGGAAGTGAGGAAGTGAGGAAGTGAGATAGATCGATGAGTCACTCACTTGTCACTTTTCACTTGTGTTGCCGCATGTTTCTTTTCTTTTCTTTTCTTTTCTCACGTGAGAGTGAGAGCTGTGTGAGTGAGAGTACTCTGTGCGTGCTCTGTGCTCTATGCTCTGTGCTCTGTCACCGACATCTACCGACATCTACCGAACCGAGTGTCCGCTCTCAGCTCTCAGCTCTCAGCTCTCAGCTCTGACTCACTGACTCATTCTCTAATGCTCTTTCCCTTTTTCTGAATCCGTGCTCGGCCTTGCCTATTGTATCTGTCTCTACAGCTTGTACACCCTGACTGTGGCACTACTTACTACTTACTACTTACTACTCTTCACTAATTCTCTTACTTCACCAATATCATCTTTGTTTATCTCAAAAAACAACTATATGAAAAATGGCGATCATACAATAATCCAAAATCTATCTTGCTTTCTATCCAAAAGACATCTCATCAAACCAACTTCTTACCATAAACAGTAGCATCAACAAAAACCTCTTCCCCATCTTCACCAACTCTCAACCGTCCAGCACCAGGTACATGTCCAATCTTCTCAAACCCCAACGAATCCCAAATCCTCGAACTACCCACATTCGAATCAAACACTAAGTTGAAAACAGAATACACATACCCCAACTGTGGAGCATTTATCAAATAACTTTTCCCCAGTGCTTTACCCACACCTAACCCACGACAACCTTCATAATTCACCAAAAACCCACCGTTACAGATATGCGAACAACGGCCAACGTAATTTGGCTTAATGTAATAACAACCCAAAAACAGCTCTTTGTACTCATCATCGTCAGCTGCAACCTCGCCAAATGTGGAAAAGTTACCTTTGAACCCAATAGCAACGAATTTAGGGAAGTAGTAGTTGATGAATTCCTCACGGGTGAGTTCGGTTTCGTATGGGTACGTTTTACCTTGTCTGATTTCGTAGTTCAATAAGTTGTGGATTATCGTGATTAGTGACTCAGGGGTTTCTTGAAGGCTGTTGAATGGGATGATCGTTATTGGGGTTTTGCCGTCTTTGAGGACGTCATGGATTGGGGTTTCTACTCTTAATGGTTGTGGTTGTGCTGGGGTTGTCATTGTCATTTTGTTAATTATTGAGAATCGTATGGATAGATCAGATCAGATCAGATCAGATCAACTTGTGGTATGATATGCTTGTTAACCGTTGAATTTGTATGAATCACTCAGATCGAAAAGAAAAGTGTGTGTGGTTCAGGTTCAGTTCAAAACACGTACGTAGCCAAAAGTCAAATATTTATACCTTCCACTATAGCTTTCAACTTCTCAGTTTCACCGTTTAGCGGTTCAGCTAACACGTACATTCTAGCAACTTCGAAAAAAGTACTCGAACATTAAGGCCAAACGCAATTAAATTGTTGGGTTCACGGTCTTCGATTTCCGATTAATAAGTGTTGAACAAGCAATAGTAGGAGGTTCACATTTTTCAGCCAATGAGAATGAGGGTTACTCTTTGGATAAGGCAAGATTAAGGAGGGAGGGAGTTTTGAAGGTTGGTGACACGTAATAATCTGTCATTAAATTGGGCTGTGCACGACAAATAACAGACTTCATCATCATCATTAAATTTGTTGGTGTGGATTGTATAGCTGAATAAGAATTGGATTAATTTAAGCTGGTCAGCTGAAAATTATCATAAACTTAATGTATCGTATAACGCATACGGCTCAGGCTGCCATGGCATTGAGCTTATATATAGCCATCTGGTTAATTAGATATTCGATAACATTTCAACCTTGATATGGTGCACATGTCCATGGCCATGGATCTTGGAACGGATAGCCATGGACCATGGCACGCGCTGTGTACACTAATTAGCTATAACCAGAGGTAAGCCAAGACTTCAACGCTTGCAATCTCTATTCTCATCACCATGCATATGCATACACATGATACACATGATACGCATGATACACAGGACTCAGCATATGAATTGTGAAGAATGAAAAATCAAGATACGTACCAGCCAGAATGGAACTGAGAATGAATTGAATCTGAATCCAGATCTACTAAATAGCCGATGCAATCGCTCGTCGTCTCGATAGCGCGAAAACTACATATAGTTTCTTATGCTTATCATACGCCATACTGTTCTTTACCTGCTAATTCAATTGATAAGACTTCATACCTGCATGTCTAGACTCACCATCACCACGCACGTACTCATTTCCTCATATATATATATATATATAGGATCTCAAGTACACGAATTATACGATTCTCTATAGAGCTATATACAATTTAGAGGTCATATTTCATGCAAGTCTCAAGGCCCATATTTATAATGCCAAGTCAGTCATCTATCCGTCCTGATATCTGCATCGATATCAAAGATAACAATATGCTGGACTTTTGATTACATATATAATTCGGCCATTGTTTAAGTTTAACGATGACTTCATTATCATACACGTACATCAGCAGCTGAGGAGAGGTGGATGGTGGTGTTATTGAGCTAGGGAGTATTTAAACTTGTGTTTTGGTCGATTTTATTAGAAAATTTGAAAATTGAGGTGATGGGGTGATGGTGGGTTTGTGTGTTGTGTCAATTTTACGTACGTCAGATATCAAATCCAACGAACAAACAACAACAAATCAATATTCTTAACTATCGATCAACTGAAACACATATCAACTTAACTTAATTATCAAAGATGCCTCACGAACTATCAACAACAGCATCTCCAATCCGGTCCCGAATAACAGGAATCAAAACTGTAACATCAACAATCAGAGAAATCAACGCAAGAACAGCACAAGGTGACGAAAACTTACTAGCTGAAATCGGATACAAGCAGGAACTCAAACGTCGGTTCTCAACAATTCAAATCTTTGGAATAGCATATAGTATCATGGGTTTACTACCATCAATCTCCTCAGTCACAGGAACAGGTCTAAGTTCGGGTCCATCTGGGTTTCTCTGGTCCTGGCTCGTTGCATCAGTGTTCATCTTGACTGTTGGCATAGGTATGTCTGAACTAGGTAGCGCCATACCTACCTCTGGTGGCTTATACTATTGGACCTTCCACTATGCTCCTGCTCAATACCGGATCCTGATCTCGTTTGTCATTGGGTTGTCTAATTCGTTGGCTCTTTGTGCTGGCTTGGTGTCTATAGGGTACGGTAACGCACAGGAGATCTTGGCTGCGGTGTATCTTTCCAAAGACGGGGGTTTTGAAATCACTCAGGGGAAAACGTATGGTGTGTTTGTCGGTTGTATCTTCACTCAGGCTTTGGTTACTTGCATGTCTTCGAAGAATGTGGCTTTCTTGCAGACTGTCAGTTCGGTTTGTAATACTGGGTTGATCGTGCTGTATTTGATTGCTTTGCCCGTTGGTACTAAAGTTAACAGAGGTGGGTTTAATGACGGTAAATTCATTTTCGGTACAGTGCAGAACTACTCTGATGGTTGGCCCGCTGGATTTCAATTCTGCTTATCGATGATGACTGCAGTGTGGACCATTGGAGCATTTGATTCTTGCGTGCACATGTCCGAAGAAGCCAAAAATGCAAGCTATGGTGTGCCCATTGGTGTCTGTGGATCAATCACGTTCTGTGGTATATTAGGATTTTTCATTATCATCTGTACCACAGCATGCATGGACTCGGATGTTAGTGCTGTGTTGGAAACTGAGACTGGGTTCCCTATGGCTCAAATTATCTTTGATTCACTAGGTAGAAACTGGGCTATTGCTATGATGTCACTTATGGCTGTTTGTCAGTGGTTGATGGGGTCAAGTATCTTGACTGCATTGAGTAGACAAGTGTGGGCTTTTGCCAGGGATGACGGGTTGCCATTCTCGTCAGTTGTTAAAGTTGTCAATAAGAAGTTGAAAGTCCCTATTAGAGCAGTGGTGTTTGCTTCTTGTATTGGGTTGATGCTAGGATGTTTGTGTTTGGCTGGTACCGTTGCTGCTAGTGCTTTGTTCAGTTTAGGTGTCTGTGGTAATTATTTGGCTTGGTGTGCTCCTATTTTCTTCAGATTGACTTCAGGCAGGGATAGATTTGTTCCTGGTCGTTTCTATTTGGGTGATTTGTGGTCCAAGGTGATTGGTTGGGTGGCTTGTGCTTGGGGGTTATTCATTATTGTGTTGACTATGATTCCTAGTGGCAAGTACGTCACGAAAGAGACTATGAATTATACTGTGGCTATCACTGGTGGTTGTTGGGTTTTGTCAGTGGTGTTTTTCTTTGTTTATAAGTACAAGTATTATCATGGTCCAAAGTCGAATATTGAGCCAGAGGATTTGCTAGAGAGACAAGATGCTGTGCCTTTAACTATTGATGGTGTTGTTAATGAAAAGGAAAATGATCAGAGTTCTTGAGATTGATTTTGAATGCAATAACGAATATTGCAAAGATTGTGGTTGTGAAACTTGTAATGGCGTTTTGAAACGAGTTTGAATTTTAATGAGCAGGCTATTTGATTTTTATTGTTAACGTTATCCGGTTAATGATTTATTAATCATCTTTTGATCTAAATTTGATTTTGTTAGAATAGCATGTTGTAGTCTTCACATAAAGATATATATGTAATTAGGGTGACACCGTTGTCCGTGACAGGTCTCAATGTCAAGAATGTAACGCATCCGCACGTGACCTGTCACGAAGAATTTGATTCCGCAGGCACAGTGCACTGCCAGCTGCAAACAAGAATTAAGAAAAATCAGAAGATTCACAACACTAAAAATTAATTACCCATGGGCCATTTCTACATTTAACAGCTTGGCCAGCCTGGGGTTCGTTTTCTTCTTGAAACAACTTACACAATTTATCCAAAACAGTTATATTTCATTCAGACTACATTGTTAGTGGTTCACACAAACAACATCTTACAAATCACCATGGGTTTATCACTAAACCTTGTCGAAAAAGACCCACGCCAAAGACACAACAACCAGCTAAACCAAGGACCAAAAAGAAGAAGACTTGGCTTCAATAACGACTATACTCCAACAAGAGGTTCCAACAACAACAACCGCAACGATGGACACAGTTTCAGACATGTCACTGATACCGATTCGACCAACAACACGAACACGAATACAAATACAACCAGAAGTGCTATTCGTCCGAGACTCGGCCGATTACAGGCCCCATTTTTCGAACAGTATATGAGAGTTCCACCTGCTGTTCCACCAACTAGACTATCAGTGACTTTCCCAGATGAAGTTGAACCTGCCAATGATCTGGCCCCACCTCCAAATACTCAACCCCAATCCCAATCAGGAACACAAACACTAACTCCAACACCTGGCCAAGATGAAGTCACAAGTACGATCACAACTACAAACACAAATACAGAAAGTATCAATGGTACAATTTATAGTACTGGTGCTCCAGGTAGTACAGCGGAACGACTCAGGGATTTTAGAATGAGATTGGAACATGTTAGAAATAGATCTTTCCCACCTTTGTTCAATGAGACTCGTCGTACTGGTAGTGGCGGTACCACACCGAACAACACAGAAGAAGGTGAAAGTGGAATTACAACGACGGCGACGTCAGCGGCCTTTCCTCCTCGTCCTCGTCCTCGTCATGGTATATTGTTGAACGGAAATTCGAGATCGGATCGTGATGCTGATGAAGTGGCTAGTGAACAGTTGTCTAGAGAAAACATATTGGCTAGAATGGTTAGAGGAAGAAGAAGCAGAGGTGGTGGTTCTGCTGCTACTGAAGGTGAAGGCAGTGAGGATGGTGTTGGTAGAGCAAGACAACTAACAAGATCAAGATCAAGAAGAAGAACAAGAGACATACCGATACTTGGCTCGTTATCAATCAGAGACTCTGTTCAAGTTCCTGTGGCTCCAGCATCGGAATCAATCAGACAGTCTTCAATTATTTCAGAACCAGGATTATCCAGAGAAGAAGCAGAGACACATAATCGGAGAATCTTTGAGCAGTATTTGCTCCCTGGACTTCGTCCACCTCGTATTAGAGATGGGTTTACACCTAGAGAAACCGACGATGTGAGACCACCAGTGGAAGTTGGTGATTGGTTGCCTAGAAGGCCACCATTGTTTGGAAGATTCAATTCGAGTTTACTTGGTTTAAGAAATTCAGAAACTCTGAATAGTAGTGGAGATGCAAATACTGAAGGAAATAGGAATGATGGTGATTCGGAGAACGAAGATGTTCCTATGACTTCCACGAGTGTTACGAATACTGCAAATGAAGAGGATAATGATAATAGCAATGGTAGTATTGCTACTACTCCAATTGAAATGATTGACGATGGTGAAGATGCCAGCCACCTTAACTTTTTCAATTACAACGAGGATAGTGACAATATTGGTGATGACGTTGTTGATGGTATTAGTTTGCCTTCAATTGATGTTGCTCTAGCCAGAGCTGAAAGAGAACAGGAAACAAGAGAATCTAGAGGACGTGGTGAATTGGTTAGATTACCTAGTGTTCGTTCAGTTACAACCGTGACTGATCCAGAGTCAAATGATAACGACAACAACACAACCAACAACGCTAATGACGATGCATCGGGACTGAACCCACCAGATATGCCAACTGCATTCAGAAGAAACAGAAGAAGACGTGGAATCGAGTATTCAGATGAGGAAGAAGAAAATGGATTTCGTGACTATGATGAGGACTATCGAGCATTTATGAACGCCAGACCGATTCCTAATGTTGGTCGTCTTCATCAAAGAGACATCTCCACGAACAATGGTCAAGATGAAGATCAACATGAAGGTCAAGATCCTGAGATTCGTGATATTTCGCATTATACTCGTTTGGTTAGTAATAGAAGAAGAAGAAGACTGAATAGTCCCTATATTAGAAGTGGAAATCCTCAGTTTGTTGTTGGTTCTAGTGATAATAATAATTCTTCTCGTGATGTCTCAGCTTTTACTGAGACTGAGTTGGGGAATGCTCGTCGATCACAAACCACTACTACTGCTCCTACTAGTATTACTGATTCAACAGGTCAAAATCAAGATATAAGTCATAGTGAAAATGCCGATACCTCAGCAAATGACACAACTGTCAATACTGCCGCAACTAACGATACATCGTCATCATCAATACCTACTTCACCACCGCCACCGCCTCCTCGTAGCATATTGCCTATTCGTCGTTCCAATAACGCTACAAGAATTTTAAGCATTATCAGAAGAGATGATCCAACTGGCTCAACAACCAGTCTACCAACAACCGGTCTGGGAATCCAACCACAGCCACAAAGTTCAGCAAACACAGAAAGTCTGAGGGGGTTACTAGCAAGACAAAGATCGAACCATGCAAGAATACTGAATGATCGATTTTTCCACTTGAACTCTGATTTTTCGTTCGATACTACGTCTAGTCTTGGTCCACATATCAGTTCTTTGCTCAATGAGACGAGAGAAAGAGTTCCTACTTATCCCTTCACGATGGTGGCGTTGGCCCGACAAAGATCAGCTACTGAAGCTCCACCTTCATCGCCACCACCACAACGTCCGCCTGAAACAACAACCAGTTCATCATCATTGAACTTATTCGCAAGAACGCTATATGATCAATCAAGTGTAACTACAACAGACGCCACAAACTCACTGATCAGCGACTTGACCACACAAACTGACTTTGCAATACCAAGATCAAGATCAAGAAGAAGCCATCAATGGATGCCCGCACGCGCCGCAGTTGCATCTCGTCCTACTGTTGCTTCCTTGGGATATTACAATAGACGTCACAGAAGACGTGTCTCTCTGGCTATCAAAGATGATGCTCAAACATTCACGCCTGAGTTGATCAACAAGTTGAATGAAACTTCAATGGGAATCTTTGGAAGATCGTTGCCTAGTGGTGTCGTGTATCCGAATAATGATGGCGTCGTTAGTAGGTTGTTCAATACTGGTGAGTTGGACATTTCTAATGCTGTTCGGTTGGGTTCTTCTTCTGATTTTACTTCTACTTCTACATCTACTCCTGCTCAGTCTCCTTCTGATGCTTCTACTCAGACCGCTTCCGCTTCCGATTTAGCATCAGCTTCTGTTTCTATTGCAGATGCAGATGCCGAAAATAAAAAGGATAAATGAGTTACATGACGTTTCGTTTTTTTATCCTTTCTTTCTTATTTATTAGTCTTTATTTTCTTCTCTTCGTTTACTTTTCTTTTACATTTGGGTTTATTCGATTTTTCTGTGCCATGTATTTTTTATTCCAGTTTCAAGTTTCGTTCGATTTGATTTTTAAATTTTGTATTACGTTCCGGTTTCATTTTCATTTGTATTTTTCACTTCATTCTTTTGTACATTTCAATTTTCACATGCACATGGTGATGCCTTTTCTTTCATGCTTGTGACCACTAACGGACCATATAATACAATTAGTAATATGCATAATGTATACGTTTTGATTAAATTTACATATATGTATATGAACTTGTTTCTTTTTTCGTCAAATCCCTCCAGCATTAATAGCGTACAATAAATATACCTGGATGAACCTTACCTTTTACCATACATCAAATACCACCGACACTGTTTCTTAAACTCACACTTTGTACAAGATGACTTAAACTGAGGAGCAGCGGGATCTCTCTCACCGAACCAAAGCTTGATACCATTATCAATACACCAACTAGTTTGTTTTTCATTGTAAGCATGTGAAATTTCAGCAAAGACACCCAATGATTTCGTGGAGTATTCAATTGTTGTATGTTCCATGTTGATGAATTGTAACAGTGTATGGTACAATTGTGCTTGTCTTGCTAGAATCAATTTGAATGTGGGTTTGTATTTCCAGTTGGTGAACATGAATCTGTATTGTTCTGGAACTTCACGTTTGGTATCGTTGGGTAGAAGGTTGGAGAGAACGTATGAGTCCTCTGGGTTAGTGTTGGTGGCTTCTTGTGGGTGTGGGAAACAACGATCATGTTCCCATAGGTCGGTTATGTAACCTGATGGGAAGCCAGACGATTCAATTGAACCAGATTGTAAATTTTTGAAATCGTTCACTAGAAATTTGTTTCGTAACATTAACTCAAGCACCAAATGAGCCGGTAATTCATCATTTAAGTTGAAACCCCTCTTTATGAAATTCAGTTTTAATAATTGATAAGAAGACTCTGGGTCAACAGCTAAATTATGTAGCATTTTAAGATACAACCCAACTTGATATTCATGAACTTTCTGTGTTTTTGCATCAGGTACAGAACGATAGTGTCTAGTTTTTAAATCCTTGAGCGTAACCTGAAGCAGATCGTTCCAAGTTGTTGCCAGTTCCTGTGAGGCCTGGATCAACTCTCTGTGATCAGTTTCATCATTTAGTTTTTCCGTTAGTTCATTTTGGTATTCTTCAGATATATCTGATGCCTCAACTCGATTTTCTAAAACCAAATGATCAATGATACCACTCAAAATGATGTATCGGGATTTGTCCAAATTGCTACTGTCTGGCTCAATAGTTTCTTTTGGCTTGGTTATCAGTTGTTTTGTTTCCTTGTCTAAAATGCCAAAAACTAAAATTTCACGACATTCTCCAAATTTTAAAAGATCTGTGAGTCGAAGTAAGTTCCTCGTCCATGATTTGATCAATAAGATGTGATGTTCGTTCCATGTTGGGCTAGTGGTAATTGTTTGCAACAGAAGTATAATCCTAAGAGCTGCTTTTCTGTCATTTAAAATTGTAGCTTTTCTAGGGGGTGGGGTGCTGACCGGTGGCGCTATGAATTGACCTTCTGTGACAGTTTGTGCATTGGATTCAAATTGTTGAGATGTTTGACCTGGATTAGTGGGCAGACCTATTCCAAATTGTGAGTGTTCAACACCATTAGATACCAAATTGGTACTGGGTGACTGTGTATATTGTAACGGACCAGTGAATTGTATCGATCCAATCGAGGGTATCAGAGTAGAAACAGTCTCTGTCTCATGAGCTAAAGCATCAGGTTCAAGTGTTCGAAGATGGTCAAGTTCAAAAACCACAGATTCACCAGTATTATCCTGAACCACAAACTGATCAACGGGATGCGTTTCCAATTCAAAATCCAAATGTTCAGCTTTACCTCTAGTCATACTCTCATTGTTAGGTTCTTCCACTTGTCCCTGATATAACCTGTAAATAGTTTTCAACTCACACCAAATGCTGGGTATGATTTTCGTAACAGAGAGTCTGGAGTCTGGGTTGTTTTCATCCACGCATTTCATGTGATACGGAGTAGGAGATTTCAATTGGATATCTTTGAATGGTAGGAGCGTTGCATTGGCGTTACCTGTTAATGATTGTGCTAGTGTGTCAAATTTGTGTGATTTCGCCACAATCAACCCGTTTGGATCACTTGAGTCATCAACACCCATGAATAAACCAATCGCTTTTTTCACTTCCTCATCGCTGTAACTTCTTGTCTCTTTTGGTTGTTCTGGGGACTCCTGAGTTTCAGAGTCAAGAACTGGTATTGTGGATGAGTCTTCTGACGTTGGGTCCGCTTGATCTTTCTGTGGAGGGATGTAGTGTATGTGAAACTTTAGAATTTTTGTGTTTGATTTCTTCAAGTCATTTTTCAAAGACGAATACAATCTTCTGTTTAGCATCGTCTTCTTTCTGCGTTTTGGGGCATTTAGAATTCACTTTTTTACATAGCTTTTGGTATTGACCAGCGTAGTCAGACAGTTAATTCGATGAGCTGGAAAAAGAATGAACCCGCCAAAATTCACATATCGACAGAGGCAAAAAAAAAGTTCGTGTCGTGTTTTCGTGTTTCAATTTTCTCCTTTAACCATCTAAGAGGTTGACTTCCAACTCATCACATACACAGAAACAACGCACCTCCAACAAGCCAGCACACGAAAATGTCTATCTTAAAGTCGAAATCCAAGTCAAAGTCGAAATCCAAGTCGAAATCCAAGTCAAAGTCGAAATCCAAGTCGAAGTCGAAGTCAAAGAAGGGCCATGACTATGCCTCAGAGTTAAGAGAGGCAAAAATAGCTCAGTTCCATCGAAGTGAACAAAATCATCAACACAACTTGATCACTTATTCCTCTTATAGCAAGCTGCTCCATCATCTTCAGCTCTCTTTGAAAGGAAATTCTGAATATATCAATTTCCCGGAGAAGGACCTTATTGGTATCGTGATGAACGTTATTCTTCTTGCTGAGTACAACTGTGCTGAGTTACAAAAAGAGTTGAACAATCATGGGGAGTACACAATTATTCCAATCAACATGCAATCGTTCACCTACATGTGTGATTTGTTTGATGCTGTGACAAAAAAGCAAGTCAATGGAAAAAAGCTAGGTAGGGAAGATGCGAAGCACTTGAAGGACGTCTTAGAATCCGTTTTCCAATTTATGGCAAATGAATTCATACCTAGATCAAGATCCCGAGCTAACTATCACGAGGACGATGACGAGAGTGGTAGAAAAAGAAGAAAGAGAAACAACAAGAATGCCTATACCTCATATGGTGAAGAAAAAGAAAAAGAAGAAGCTGATGATCATGATGATGAAGATGATAAAGACGATGAAGAGGAAGACTCCGATTCAGAATCAGAAACCACTATTGCTCATCTTGACTTGGGCATGTTAGGTCAAGCTGGTCCCACCAAGCTCTTCAATGAAAAAGATTTCTTTGGAAACAAACCCTTGACTAGTGGACAAATTGATGTCTGGAACATCTTCAACTGGTACTTCCGATGCTGTCTAGCTAAAAGCAAGCCATTGTTTAAGCTTAACTTTGATTTGTACAACAAATTTGTCCACTTGATCCTAAGGTTTTACGAATGGGAGTTATCGTTGGTCGAGGTCCACTTTGACAAGAATAGGGATAAGAATAAGAATAAAAATACCAAACAAATTGATCCAAGGCTGAGAAAACAAATTGTTGAATCCACAATGCTCTACCAAAATGTAAAGAATTTATCCAGATACTCACCAAAGAATGCGATAACTGAATTTGTGAAGATCGTATTGGGAAACATGGCACACTCTATGGAAGCGCAATCCAATTTTGCCAATGATGAGAGGCTGGTCAGCGGTTACGTGTCTACAAATAGAACCTTGAATGATCCTGATGATGAAGACGGAAAATCGACATTAGGCAGTGGCACGATGTTCGCCAGAAAGAAATTACTTTATCTGTACTATGTGATGTTGAAGCTAGGTGGGTTTTCTGATAATATTGAGACATATATAGATGAAATAACTAACAAGATGTTACTCTTGAAATACGAGGATTTAATTGAACTATTCCATTGTTCCATTGATGACTCAATTTATGAAAGACAAATAGGTATGCTTCTACCGGTGTCGATGAAAATACTGTCAATTATTACCAATGAAGATGTTTTTTTTTACAACAATGAATGGGAGATCGCAAATAGTGATTTTATCAGCACTACATATTTAAAAATTATTTCTGGGATGAAAAGGTTGGATAAGGTTGTCGTTGATAAATTTAAGTTTTTGATCAATTTCCAAATTGCTACATGGATGGATTTTAACTGGGATGAAATTGATGATACACATAAGAGAAATAACAAGGCGAACTTGTTGAAGGCTTTGAAAATTATCGAGAGAAAACATCCAAGTTCTTTGAATCTGTACAAAATATATGAAATGAAACTCATGCTTATATAGCTTACCCATTTAACCTTAATATATATACCCTGAATTTGAGTACCATATAATATGATTAGTGTAAATGATAATTATATATCAATTTTAAACCTAAATAAGACATAAATTAAACTAAAAAAGCATTAACGGCCTCAAGTTGTCTGAACTAAAAACGTCAATGAAACAAAGCAATTATAAGAAAAAACAACTAAAACTATCAACTATCATTCAACCCGAATATGAATCAAAGTATCCAACATTTTTCTAACAGCTAGGATATGCATAGGAATAACATTTCCAAAACTACCATCTTCAACATCAGCAACTTCATCAGCAAATTCATTGAAATATCCGCACTGTAAATGTCTATCGCGTCTCTCGTCACCACTTCCAGAATCAGCAGCCACTGCATCATCCTCGTCATCTTCATCAGCTGACCCACCGACATTCAAATCAACATCAGTCTGATCAATACTACTTCCTCCAACTTTATGACAGTCGTAATAGAACTCGCTCATAACACTTAAATTCTTGAACTGATGTAGTATCTTCTTCAGTAAGTCAGTTGAATTAATACCGGATTGGCAACTTAACAAGTTGACTTCTAAAATGTTTGACTTGTTCAATGAATTCACTAAGAAACCAGTACGTAATGGGATTCTAATAGGCTGGTTGGATAATGGTTGAGCAACTTGGAAAATCAACCCGTAGCACTCTTTTGAAATGTCAATTATACTAGGAGTCAAGAAATTATTCATTGCAAATTGTGATTCACTGAAGGATGACAAACCTGCTGATCCACAAGCGTTACCAGTTCCACCTGGTGTACCAGCATTGGTTGAAGATGGATCCAGTGGTGATGTGATGACATCGCACAATGGAGTTTGCATGTTAAGTTCAGGACTTCCGTCAAATCGATGTTGTTGGGTCATGTTAACAGAACCATGATTAGCCACAGTTGGTGTATTTACAGCTTGTGAATTTGTTGAGCCAACCGTGTATTTTACTGAATAGAAATCTCTTAATTCTTCTTCTTTCTTTTTCATGATCTTTCTAACCTTATTGGATAGGAGCAATGTCGAGGATTCCAATTCCACGGTCAGAACAATCAATGTCAGCTTGTTGTTTTTCATTGAGAGTCTTTTCCATTCAGTCAACTCATCATCTGGAATGACGTTCGTCGATCTAGTTAAGATCACATATGACTTACCGTTGTGATTGCTCAAATAATTTGAAGTGATTTCCATCATTTGGTTTGACACCTCCTCAAAATTCTTAGAAGCCTTGTTACTTTCATTGATATACCAAGACTTTGTGAAATTAATTGAACCATACTGATCAGTCCAACTTGCAACACACCATCTTTTATCAATGGATCTTTCATAACAAAGATGCAAAAATAACTCATCATTGACTAGGTTCTTTGCTATTGGTTGTTTGGTCAACAAGAAAAATATCTTCTTTGGCAAGTCTTTGGAAATTGTGACAATTGGAGCTCTATCTTTCAAAGCCAAAGAAAATGAACTGCTATTACTGGAAGGACAAAGATTGTATAATGAAAGGGAAAGCTTTGTAACCTGTTCATTTGTCAATATGCAGACATCACCATTCTGAGGAAAGAGCTTATTGATAAGGATACATTTGTAGAAAACAGAAATATTAAGTTGTTGCTTACTCTGTGTGACACCTTTCTTTCTCTTCAACTTTTTCTTATCATCTTCAACAACGGTTATCTCCTGCACAATCCTCACGTTGACTTTAGCATTGAATGCCTCTCCAACAGAAGCAATATCCAAAATTGTGTTTAAGTCATCAAATGGAGAACCAAACAACAACAAAATTGGAGTCTCGGGTTTCTGATCCTGAACTTTAGTAGCCAATCTACTCAAAGAGTTCTTAGTCTTATCGCAATACTTTTCAGCATTTGAGATATCAACTTCTAACAAACCATCAGTATTTAAGAACCTAATTGAACCCAACTTACAACTGTTATAGCTCTCCGCCAATCTCCTCAAGAACGCAATGGCCTTCAACTTCAAAAATGCAGAGTTGAACTTCGGAACAATGAACAACAGTCTGAAATGTTTCTCTTCGGTCAAAGGTTCTAAATTCAAATACTTCCAAAATGGCAAACTTGTCTGAGAAATCTTCATATTTTCATTCAACCTCTTGGTATTCACAATAGTGGTAGAAATTCTAAACAACGCGTTCGGTGATATATCATTCAATAACTCTCTACTCAGATTCTTTTCCTTATTCGGTGAAGTATGCAAACTTGAACAGCCAGGTCCACGTCTACCTGAACCATAATCATTCTCAGGGGGAACCGAATTGATATTCATCAAAGGTGAAGTTGTAGCAAAACTAGGATCATCATATTCAAACTTCAGCACATTCGAACTGTATGTTCTTGGTTTCGAGCCTAGTTCCGGTCTACCCAATCTTCCACCATTAGTGCCACCAATGTTGTTATTGTTGTTGTTTCCCATAACGGGGTTGAGAATGTTAGATGAGGACATGTTGTTTGCTGCAAATAAACAATCGAAAGGCTTGGGTGACTCAGGATCTCTAACTGGTTCCAACAAAGAAGTCAACTCGAGTCGATGAACACCAGGGAAAATCTTGTTCAGAACGCATTCTAACTCATTACCTAACATACTAGGTGATTCCCTATCTGAATTCAACAATGACAAATCATTATCATGGACTGAAGTAGGGGATTCTTGGAACTGTGAGTAAAGGATAAACTCCTGTAACACGGGAAGAACAGCACTTATTGTCTTCTTGGAGAGTTTTGGTGTAACGGACGGCGTTAAATCACTTAAGAACTTAGGTGGGATACTACTCACTGAAGGACCACGAAGGATCCAATATAACCAATTTTGGATCTCGTTTGAGTTCAAACTGGACACCGGTAAATTGGATGTCGGTGTAGGTGACCCAGGACCCAAATTTGGTGTATTATTATTCGACGAGATTGCAGTTGTTGGTGTTCCAAAGATATCTGTATTTGTCTTTAGCAATGCAGTTGGTCCACTTATTCCTAGACCAGTTGGAGCAGGTTTAGTAGTGAGTCCCAAATTATCGTTTTCTTCATTGGCATCAATATCCATTTGATTGTTGTTAGCATTTCCATTCTCTTGATAATCCATATCCTCGTCTTCATCTTCTTCGTCATCATCGTCTTCGTCGTTATCATCATCATCATCATCGTCTTCGTCGTCATCATCATCATCATCGTCATCATCTTCCTCATCACCGCCATCGCCATTCTTCGTAGCTTGATCCTCATCACTATCGGAAATCAAATCATCGTCATCATCCTCAGCAATAGCATCTTCAAACCGTCTCTTTCTCAAGAACATAGGGGTGGTCAAAACAACGCCACCTGCACCAGCAACACCACCGGTCCCATCCATCAATGATTCCATATACGTGGAACCAACTGAACTAGCACTGTTAGGTGGCAACGAACTAAAGCCGACCTTGCCCGTAGCCAACTCACTCGAACTTCCAGTGGACCCAGAACTGTTTGGAATACCAGAAGCAACACCAACTGCAGAGACACTAGGAACATTACCAGGACCGCCAGGACCAGCACCAGCACCAGGAGCACCTGAACCTGTGTTGCACCCCTTAACGAAAAACTTACCACCTGTAGAATACTTACTATCAATATCCTTTTCGATCAACGGGTTGAAATTCAAAGGAGCAAAAATGGACTTTCTTCTATCCTTAGGCGTAGCACCTGGACCACTTCCACTTCCTGGTCCTCCGGCACCAGCTACACTTGTTCCTGAACCAGCATTTGAACCACCAGAAAAGTTTCTTCTGTCTTTAGGTGTTCCTGAAGAACTATCATGTCTCGTTCCCAATCCAACACTGGAAGCGCCCCCTGCAGCACCAGAGCCGTACCCATAGCCAGATGTAGTACTAACTGCAGGTGAGTTATAGCCACTTCCACCTCGGCTACCAATCTTGCCTAATCTCATGTCACCCAATGCTTGATCACGTTGATCATATACTGGAGATAGAGTTGGGGTAGGTGAAGGAGCAAAGATTTGGAACGTCCCTGGTGATGGTGCACCTGGGTCTGAGTATAATGGGTTTGTCGTTGATGGTCCTGCTGTAGATGAGGGTGGAGGGAGTAATGTTGTTGTGGTGGTTGTTTGTGATGGCGCACTTTCGGGTAAATCGGCTGTTGTTGCTGTAGAAGGTTGTTGGTTTTTCTGCGCTGAAGGGGACGTTGTATTTTCTGGATTTTTTGCTTCAGTTGAGTCTTTTGGTTGGTGTTGAGCGAATGGAGTTTCGGTGTCTTTCACTTCTAACTTTGGAGCACCAGATTGTTTAACAATGGAAGAATCTGGAATTGAGCTCTGTTGATCCCGTGGTTGTGGCTTGGATTCATCAGCATCAACCATAGGCTTATCTAAATCTCCACCAGCAACTTCTTCATCATCGTCATCATCTCCAAAAAGTTCATCCCAATCACCATCACCAACTGGCTCACTGGACTCAGCGGAACCAATACCAGCAGAATCATTACCTGAGCCCATAACCGCATCATGATCATCGCCACTCAATCCAGTAGAAGTAGCTGCACCAATATCAGTCCCGGTGCCAGTACCAGTAGCAGTCGTGGAACCAGCACCAACACCTGAACTAACAGGACCAGAAGCCTCTGACTTAACAGTAGGAAGAGGGATATCGACATTATCACTTTCATTATCATCAGCCAACCCAGTATCATGCAAATCAACCACCGGCTCTCCTTTAATCTCCGAAGACTCAGGCTCATAGGTGATACCAAACCCATGGTGATCATGGTGTAACATTCCAATATCTCCCGTATCCCATTCTTTCAACGTTGTTCCTGCACCCAAATTCGACGTCGTTGTCGTTCCCGGTGTAATTGATTGTTGAGATATCTGTTGTTGTTGTTCGCGCTCTTTTTTGAGGGAAGCTGCTAATTCCGCTTGTTCTTGTTTGATCTTGAATTTTAGTTCTTGTTCTTCTTTCAAGTGGATTTCGTTAGCTTCGATAAACTCGGAGACTAAGTCTAGTGGATCCAACATTTCGAATTTCTTCTTGCCTTGAAGTTGTTGTTGATCCGGTGATGAGGACACTGGTGTGGATGATGTATTGGACTCCCTATCTGTAACACCTGCTGTTGCTGTAATTGATGGTTTCTCCTGTTGTGTCAGAGCAGTATCCTGATGGCCCACTGAGTTTGATGAGTCCTGTGACTGTTTCGGCTGACTCAAAATCTCGGAGTCCAAAGCAAACTGAACAAAACATAAATCTACAGGCCACACGATATACTTTGAATTATTACCACCGAACGCATCCAAATACTTAGCAATGACAGGAGTGACGCCATTCATATGATTCAAATTCGGAATCACCTTAATCCACTTCGTATTACTGGACAACTTCAAATTCAAATGTTCCTGTAATAAAGCGATCAAACTCTCGTGGTTATGTGGTGGACCATCAGGTATGATTGAATCGATGATTGAGCTCTTCAACGATGTACAACGAACACCAGATGGGACCAAGTATAGCGCATAGTCCTTCCGGTTTTGAAGATGTGTTAGAACCTGAGTAAGTTTGTGAAAACATGGGTTTTGTGAAGTTGTCATGTTAATCATCAAATCGTTCCGAAGGTTCAACGATGGTGAGATCTTGAGTACGGTATATGATGTCAACTTCCTTTGTTTTTTTTTTCCTGACCCATTGCAATTTCCATTTCCTAGTCCAGAACTGTTTCCATTCCCGTTGCCATGACCCAAGTTGATAACACCAGAATGCAACAATTGAGCACCAAAAGGCAAAATCTCAACAAATGTAAATTGATCTAACTCATGAATGCCGGTCAAATGCAGCGAAACGTATCTTTTCACGGCCCTTAAGAAACTCAAATACGTGATGTTGATGGGTCTCTTGACCATACCTGGAGGCATATTCTGTTGTTGTTCCTGTTGGTTTTGTAAATTTGGTCTGAATACCGTTTCAGCATCGTATCTTGACGCTGAGATTAGTTTTAAATGAAGCTTATTTTCGAGAATGATATTGTCAATGGCATCTTTCAGTCTGTTGAAACCTACGCTTGATGTTTGTGTTTGTGATTGTTGTTGAGATTGCTGTTGGGGATGTTGTGGTTGATGTTGTTGTGATTGAGATTGAGGTTGACCATTGCCACCGGTTGAAGAATGTGGGTTGGACTGTTGATCAGCAATTGCCACTTCTCTTCCTTCAATTTGGAAAACGCAGATTTCCTTCTTGGCAACAAACGAAATAACGTCCTTGATATTATAATCTTTCTGTAACTTCTCGTTGATCAAAATATCATAAGCATGGATCTGTTGTTGAGGCGAAGACCGATCTCTTTCGTCTTTCCCATGATTATTTGAACCCGATTGTTGATCGGCTGGTGGGATATCTTGAATCTGATAGAAATAATAGTTGATCTTATAAACACTAGTGAACTTATAATAGTTGGTCAATGTGGGCTGTGGGTCCAATGAAGATAAAGGATTTCCATCAGATGGACAATAATGGGTTCCTGAAGATGATGGTAGTGGTATCGGCAATGAGCCAATTGACTGTAGTCTCTGAGGTTGAGTTAGTGCTGATGATGGACCAGTGGACACGGGTCCTGGTGTTGGAATCGGTATGTTGGCAAGACCTAATGGAGCACCATTGATTGTGTTTGTGTTGTTATTGTTTAAGCTGCTGTTGTTGAGCAAAGTTGCAGGTTGTTTGAATGCTGGGTTCAAGTCCTGGAGTTTGAACATCTTGTTGGTCTATTGTTTTTGTTTGTCTGTGTGGTTTCGACTATAAAAACCGTGTATATGTGTGTTTGTCAGTATATGGATAACTGTATTCAAATGTAAGGCTATCCCCAGACCAAAGGTCTCTCACTACGTACGTCTCTTAGATAAACTCTTCTGTTGAAGATTGAAAGATTCAGAATGCGCTTAAGCCTTACAATCACAAATCAATTTTGATCCAGGCTTTGGACAATTTGGTACAAAATTGCAAATAACTTACAAATATCCAAATTCCAATATACTTCCAATACCCATCTCTACCTGAATTCATCCCATAGTTTGCATCATGATATATATGATAACACAAGAATAACCTCTACAGGTCATTCATCTGGGAGAAGTTCGAGTTTGAGCGGCAGACACACCAAGCACACACAAATTACAATTTTAACGCGTTCTTTAGGCAAATTTCATGAACAATGAACAATGGAATGTATATATCTAATATATATATTGAAACTGACGCTTACAATTCAACTTAATTAAGTCGATTAGTTTGTGAAAGCCATTGTAATCAATTTAATGGTGGTAAAGTAGGGTGAAACAGTTTGAAAAAACACACTGACATGGTATTACGTGATATGATACGTACGTTCAAGGCGCGTCGATTTACGTCGATAGACCCATTTTCATGGCATAGCCACTTACGTAATCACATGAATTTAACCCTGTCACCGGCTCAGAGCGGAACAAATTTGAATTCAACACCCGATCGCATATCGAAAGCCGGACTCATCTCCAATCTCTGTGTACTTACTAATAACTATACGTTGTTTGCAATGGTTACTATTGGGAGAAAATGTTCACTGTAACTACCTATATTACTGAAAAAGTTGTTCAGCACAAATTGTGATTTCAGGGCCATCACTACAAGTAACAATCATTAGAACCCATAGAACATATGTCCAAAAGTCCACAATATGAATATGAATCACAAAACCAACGCACATTGCCAGTGACCAGTCCAATTCACTGCTCCAGAATTTCCACCAGCCCACCCAATTCATTCCAGCCATTTTGCTATTTTCGATACTATTTTCGATTATTTTGATTCTACCCCACCATATTTCCCGGTCTCATTACCGGTGTTACCATTGTCATGGAATTGATACATTGGTACGAGTGTATGTTAAACGAGTACTTTCTGCTGCTAGATAGATTCTCTACCCTACAACTACAATCAAAAATGCCCCTGTCGATTCTCCACTTTGATTTGAACTCATCAGATTAATCACATAGCTATATCCACTCACAAGACACGAAACACTTAACTACCACAAACTTGAAGTTACAGACAACAAATCAATAATATGGTACACGCAGACACATCAGAGTATCTTCCGTCCCAGTTATCCCCCGGAACAGGATCACAAATTCTAGACCAAATGTTAGAACTACTAGCTGGATTACTGACAGGTGTGATACTGGGATGCATCATAGGCAAAACAATCTTCAACATACTCTACACCACCACTACTCTCGCAAATTCACGTTCTTCGATTTTTGAAGAGTTGGGTATCGATGAGGACCAGCTGAATACAGAGTTGTTTAATGATTATCAAACTTATGGATCCACTGTTGATGAAGGTGTTTCACTTCCTGAACATATTGTTCATGGATCATATGGCTCAAGTTCAGGGTCTGGGTCATATGGTTCAATCAGTGGTACCAGAGGAAGAGGTAGAATCTTTGGATCAAGCTCAAGAAATACTTCACAACTTATGGAAAAGATATTGGATGATGGAACAGTTCGTACGTTTTTCTATGATTCTGCTGAGGATGCTGAAGAGAATGACAATAATGGAAAGTTACACTTGACCAAGATAATGGATCAGAATGGAACCACGGGACTCACGGTTCTTCGATACTTTGAAATGGCCACTACCTCGGCTTCAAACCAATTGGAAGAATTCCCAGAAGTGGATGTGGATTTAGAAAGACAACCACTGATAACTTCCCCACAGTTGGTTCAAACAAGATACGTAATAAAACTAAACAACCAATCCACATCATCAGACCATCTGTATTCAACAGAAGAACCACTTTTGGTAGAATATATCGAATCCCAACCGTCCCACATGGACACAAAAGAAAAAAAGGAAGAGGAAGAACAGGAGAAAGTGGATGAGAAATTAACAGACAAAGGGAAATTAATCTCGAGTATTAAGGAAATCACAAAGAGGTTTATGATTACTTTGGATGATGATTTTGCTATTTGTGCTGAGAAGAAATATTGTATAGAAGGAAGTAAAATGACAGATACAGAAGAGCATGATGATAAAATGAATGGTGTTGCTGTTGATGGTAATGGAAGATTGGTTCGGTTTAGAGTTTAGGTAGTTGAAGGTTCGGATGTGGATGTAAAGATGAAGATGTTTGATTTTCTTTTTGCTAATTAATTGTGATGATTTATGATTTTATGAGACTTTTTGATTTTTGTTGGAGCTAGAAATACATTATAACCTTTAAAAGCTGTTTTGTTTTCTCCATCTGTTTTACTTTTTTTATTAGTGTTCAAGGTATGCTATTTTTGTTGAATTTTAATTGTTTATGTGATCTTATTTATATGCGCATTTTTTTTCGTTTCACAAATTTGAAAAAAAATGGTCTTATCACTAGATCCATCATATATCTGCTCGACGTTGTTTCATTTATACTCTCTTCTATGGGTTTTTTGAACTTGTTTCTACTTCGTTTTCACTTCCTATTTTTTATCTAGAGAATGTTTACAATAAACTATATCCTAGTGATATAGAAATTTCTCAAGCTCAGTATAAGCATTTTCAAAAGCAACCAGTGCATCCTATATTTCAAACACATGGTAAACACAAAACAAATTAACCCTGTGTATATCAGTCGATCATGAGTCATTAGCTATGTTCCGAATCCCTATCCAAAAGTAAATTCCCATCAACAGGGAAAGCCCAATCCATGACAGCCAAATTAGGTGAAAAAACAGAATCATGAACATCACCATTCATCAATGGATTAAATGCTGAGAATATAGAATCCATGTTTGAGAATTCCAATGAGTTCCCAAAGTTGATTCCAGTTCCAGTTATCAAATGTTGTTGTGATTGACCCGGATGGTTTAGTTGTGGTGCTTGTTGTTGTGGGTGTTCTTGAGGATATGACTGTTGTTGCTGGTGAAATACAGGGTATGAGTTTAGACTTTGTGGAATGAGGTTTGGGTTGGTTGAGTTCCTGGAAGAGCCAAACAAAGAACCATGCGCATTAGTACCGTTACTTTCAAAGGCTGGAAGTTGAGCGGTATGGTCATTCAACAACCCAGCAGCTGGAGACTCGGGCAACGTTGAACCTCTTCTGGTTTCAGATAATGAAGCTAGTGAAGCAGATGACGGCCCTGCTCTTAAGGTAACACCAGGACCACCAGAAGAGAATGCAGCTGAATGGAAACCAGACAGATGTGCAGAAGAAGGATTAGCTGGTCTTGAACTTCCATCAGGAACATTATCAGCCCCACCACAGCCGTTGTCGACCAATTCAACAGCAGTTCTTCTATACATGTCAACAACTTCACTTGAGATCTTCCATGTTCCAGCAGTTCTCTTCAAAATCGGGAGAATACGGTCCAGCATACTCTTCAACTTAAATCGTTCCAACAGCATCGCTTGATCATCATTTCTCGAACCACTAGTCCCACCAGTGTTATAAGTCTTAGCATACTTCCAAATCAAAATGCTCGTCCCTAAAACAAGACAAAACACCAACGGAGCCATCGGCGTGAACTTATCACCATAAACTTTTCCCACAGCATCAACGACACCCAAGATCTCCTGAATTGCCTCATCACAAATCTGTGCCGATGTCATTGATCCGTTTCCTGAACCCGTGGTAAGTTGAATGAAAGGACGGTTCAATGAAAGTCGTAGGAGAATATAGTATGATCTCACACCTAGTGTCATGTAGTTGTGGCCCATTTCATGGATATCTTGAAGGCTGCATTTGAAATCTGTAGGCAGCATGGAGTTTAGGTCACAGAGTTTATTGTTGTATGCTTTAAGGTATTTAAGTCTTGTCACGATATCGTTCTTGGAGAAGTTTAATGATTTTTGTGTTTCATTGGAGTTGGAGTTGTCGTTTTCTGAATTTGAGATTGAGGATTTCTTGATTATTGGGCCAAACACATCGGATAACATTGATTCGGCCAATTCTGATAGTTCCACTAAGACAACCGTGATTGATGCTGCTGATATACTGTGTGTTTTTTCTGGAAATAATGGATCAGGGTAACGAAATTCACGAATGTCGAATAGTTCATACATGTCAACTGACAATTGAACGTTGGTTTCACTATGTCTTAACGTAGGTTTTCTTCCTAAAACCAAGCTTATAAAATGGTCAGCTATGAAACAACCCCAATAGATCCTTCTTTTCACTTCACTTAGTTCAAATGGATACTTCACATGTTTGAGATCTTCTCCATCTTCGTTGTCGCCATTATCGTCATTATCTTCATCATCAATATACTCAGAGTTATAGTTATCCAAAGGCCAAGAAGAAGGATCAGACTCAAACCCCAAATCAAAAATCATCCTCCAAGCCAACCCAGAAAGCAACCAACAAGAAGTCAACTGACCCCTCATAATATCGTAAAAAGCAAGACACAATAAAGTTTGGATCTTTGTGATACTTGAATAACTCAACCCGTCAATATCATCATTTTTCGTTGCAGTACCGGTACCATTAACCATACCTGGAGTTGCAGGAACAGGAACACCGGTACCTGTGTTGTTGAACAAGTAGCTCTTGGAAATTCGATAGTATTCATCTGCTTTGCGTTTCAACTCGGGGTAATGTGACTGACATGCTCCAAGTGTGGCTATGGCGTGGATGAGACAAGGTGAGACAAATGTTGACTCATGTTTGTTTTGTAAGTAGTAAAATAAAAAAGATTCTCGATGGATAAATGAGTGAACTGATGGATATTGCCATTTGAAGAAACTGGATATTGCTGTGTATAAATTCTTGTCAAAATTTGAAGGTGGTAATCTGTTGAATTTTATGAACGTTTTTGATGTTGTTTCAGATAATGATGATTGTTGAGATGTCGTTTCATTTGGCCTTGCTGATCTGCTAGGAGTGCTGGTGGTTGAGTTTCTGATATTGTTCTTTTTGCGTATTCCACCACTGGTTCTATCGTTAACAAGACTTGATCTCCATTGCGTATGAGGATGAGCTTTAACTCTCGAGCGTAACTCAGACACATCACTTCTCACGTCACTAGCTTTATTATTAACTTCACTGTCATTACCCTGTCTTTGCATCATCGGCTCATAATAAACAGCACTACCACCAGTATCACTCGATGAATACGATGCAGTGATAGGGAACTGATTGCTAAATCCAACAGAAGGTGGCCCAACTTGTTTATAAACACTGCTTGGACCCACAACAAGCACCGATTTCTGGCCTGTGGATTTGATCATCACTGAGTTGAATTGATTCTGTGTCAGTTCTTCATTGCTTTCTGTCTCTTCTGCATCTTCCTCTTCTGTTTTGTCTCTATTTTCAGACATCACTTTACCACCAGCGGTAGTCTTCTTCTTTGTAGATCTTGTTCCTGATGATGATGACTTGCCAATTCCAGAAACATCATTGACATTAGCTTCCAGCTTAACATTAACTCTTCCTTCCTCATCAGTCTTACCATCTTCAACGGCATCACTTATCCCGCGCTTAACGAACCCGTCAATCAACCCAAACACCAACTTGGGGTCACCATCATCACCAGACTTCGACCTCACATCACTTAATTCCTTGACGAATTTCTCCAAAATTTCTATCTTTCTCTCTAACTGAACCGACTTTGAAGCCGCGAGTCTTTGACTTCTACCATCTTGTTCCGGGTATAAACAATCAGATTGTGATTTTTGGCATTGTTTGCATGGTGTTTGTAAATCACATTTTTTCTAAATAGTTATGAAAAATCAACATCAATTGGGAGTTTTGTTTTCTGCATTGTTAGTATATCTTGTTAGAGGTGTGAAAATTCGAGTGGGTCACTGGTGTGGAGTAGTAGGAGAGCTGAAATTGGAAATTTGAAAGTTGACATACCTTTTTCCTTCTGCAGTTCAAACATGCTATCTTTCTCTTTTTTTGATTTGATAATTTTGGCATCTGTACAACTGAGTATTATTTGGATCGAGTGGATGATCGTATTTTACTTTGAAAGAAAGCACCGTATCTACGTACAAGATTAATCCAAATATCGAAGGCGGTTGTATAACTGCGCATGAATTTTCCATAAATTTTACTGCGCCTTGGTGTGGCACAGTCACTGTGCCATTTAAATTTGGGTGTCTATGAAAAATTGCAGGAAATTAAATGAAATTTGATACTATAGAAATCAGAAATCTCAAATTTCAAAAAAATATAAATAAAGAAACATTTTTCAACTTAGAAAAGAAAACAATTACAAACTACTCTTTAACAACTCTCCTTCTTCTCTTAAACTAAACTCTCTTCCGGCCTCAGTGGCCAACAAAACAACTCTAACTGGTCCATCATCACCATTTATCATCTTCAAATCCTTCAACTCTTTCAACAACCCATCTTGACCATCATCCTTACTACCAACAAAATTCATCAAAGCAGCAAACGAAATTCCACCACATGGTCCAACATCCAACCCAGCCTCTTCTTTCAACTTCAAAACTGCATCAACGACATCCAATTCACCAACCAACCCAGAAAAACTAACACCATCACGCAACACGGGCCAAGCAACAGATGAGACAGTAGGACAATTCAAACCGTCCATTATAGTCATTGAGTTTCCTGAATCTGATGATGCTGAAGCTAGAGTTAATGACTTGTTGACACAATGAGCAGTGAATGGTTCAGCCAACATGACATGAGTATTGGAATTGGAATTACGGAAATAAGCAGTGATTCCATGAGGCAAACAGCCTGAACCACAAGGAACAACAATCAAGTCTGGATCAAATGGCAATTCTCTACAAATCGTGGAATAACCTTCAGCTATCCAAACAGGCACCTCGGTGTAATTCTCAGTGCCGAAATCCTGAACCCAAACATATCCATTGCCTCCAAAATTCATCATCTGCCTGTCTTCATTTCCAGTTGCATTATATAATGATTCACTGTATCCACACAATAAATCACAGTATTCAACGGCAAAGTCATAGTTTCCCTGAACTCTCTCCACAGTACATCGTGGTTCAGACTCAATCTTGGAGACTTCTGTATCTAGTACATTTCTTGGGACGATGATCAACGAAGGCAATCCCAACATAGCAGCCATTCTAGCCACGGCTCTCCCATGGTTTCCATCTGTGCATGCCAACAACGTCAATGGTGATTGAGCAGTAGTGGTGGTGTTGGAGATTCTGGTTTTCAAGTCAGTGAATGATGCAACAGTATAGTCTAAGCCAAATTTTAAACAGAGAATCTTGAAGATCCCCCAGCCTGTTCCGAGCATCTTGAATGATGGCAAGTTGAATCTTGAAGTTTCCATCTTGACGTACACTTCAATGTCTTTTTCAGAATAAGCCAGAGTAGAAATGGTGGTAGCTGAAGTGTTATCTGAATTAATGTTAAAAGGAATACGAACCAAGGGTGTTGGAAAATAGTCAGGTAAGGACTTATGGAATTTAAAACTGGCATCTTTCATTTGGTTGTAATTGTCATTTGTGAAACCGGTTGTATAGTTCCAGTTTATTGAATTTGTATTCTTGTATAGTTTTGTTCTTGATGGTGTGTAATCATTTGTTGTGTTTGTGTTTGAGTGTGTGGTTGGGATGGTTGTTGGGATATGTTCAAGTGGCATTTTTAATTGATTGGAAGACTTGAAATTTGTATAAAGACCGGATGTTGATTAACAGTAACGATAAATATCACTCTCGTTTAATATAAAGTAACAACCAGAAAAGACAAATCGAAAAAGAGACGAACAAAGACGTATTTATACTCTCTAACCAACAACTGCCAAGTTCCAACTATACAGTAAAGGCATGGACCACACATGTACGAAACATACATCATAAAGCTTATTGAGTTCCCAATTTACAACATAAAAAGCCAGATAAAACCCCCTATTTCCCGTCAAGAGTCAAGTCAAGTGACAAGAAGTCAAACGGGCATATACCACCGAACTAGATCAATGTGCAAAATTTGCAGTGATGCAGATAAAAATGGAGCCATGTAGTCTATGCTGTTATTATCTATACCCCATATTGTTAACAGAGACATGGGCCATGGCCGGACATGTATCACCGCTACTAGTACCTACTATGTAAAAATGAAAAATTTGGAAATTGGAGGTAACTGTGGAAGACGGTTAAGTGATGAATCGGATCGATGGATGTACGACCAGCGGAGGTATATCACCGCGCTCAGTAGGGTGTATGTGGCTGTGTTGTTGTGGAATTGTAATTTTTGTGGCGGTGTACGCAGTGTAAATATCGTGGCTAGTAAAATCTGGTGGAGAAATCATGTGACTCAGATCAAACTTGGGTGGGCACTAGGCAACCATCCGTGCACCAGTGATCATAGGTTGGTTACTAGGTTTTGGGTTTTGGAATTAAATTTTCAAAAGCTTCTTTAATGAAAATGGTGAGATCATAGTTTCATGGTTTCTGAGTTGTTAAGTCGTTGTGATGTGGTGTTGTTGGGGAAATGTTGAAAAGTCTAGACAAATTGTTAAATTGAAATGGTGTTTAAGTACTGTAAAGTTGCCTAAAAATTTTAATGCTTGTGATTATGGTTATCTTGAATTGTGGAAATGTTGTGGGATTGATCTGCAAGGAATCAGCTGTTGGTGGTTGTAACAGGTTGTTGCTCTGAGCTGTCCCGTTGAGCTGTTTGAATATGCAATGTACCTGTGAGTTGGAATGTAGATGTTTATTTTCGATGAATAAATGTTTTCCATCAAAGTCAAGTAAAAGTAAAATTTAGTGAAGTCGGATTGGCCGTACTAGTACTACTCTGGTAGGAGCTAGATAGATATCGACAGTCGGAACTTGTTTGACGCACCTGAGATACAGTGAGGGATCACCTGACACCGACGCAGAATTGTGTGCTAGAAGGGCCGATCGACGCACGTAGATTTGATTTTTGGAGCTAACAAGTGCGAAGTGCGAACTAATCACACCAAAAATTACACCAAGATTGAAGAGACCAGAAGATTAACAGGCACTTCGAATGTTCAGGCCAAGGGTGAACGACCTTCTGTTCCGTTCTGTTCTGTTCACTTTATTCACATTTTCCACTCATATTTGCACAGCAGATAAGTCACAAGTCACAATCGAAGTTAGTCGCAGTTACAAATCATCATAACATCATAACATCATAACATTTCTCATCATAATACCCCATTCATCAAAGTCCATGAATACAGATACTCCTCTCATTTTCTCATCTTGTTGTCCTTCTCTATAGCATACAATCTGCCCCTTCATTCACTGTACATATATCCCCAATCATCGAAATGTCCATAAACAACAACATCAACATTAAGAATAGTAAGAAGCCCTCTTCTTTAGAACTCAGTTCTCTTTCTTTGAAACCGAAGCCAAACACCCAGATCTCCTCTGTTTCTGTCTCGGTTTCTGCATCTCAACACGCTTTACCTGACTTATTAAATAAAGTGTCTGACAAAGTGACTGATTTAATTTCAAATTCAGGTTCAAATAACTCCAATAAGAACAACAATAACATAATCAATAGACAATCTACAATAACGACTTCTTCATCTGCATCTGCAACTGCATCAAACCCAAACTCCCTTCCTTCCTCATATGGATCTCCATCAATGTCAAGAAATGCATCTGCCATTTCTTTGAACCGCATGGTTGAATCATTTACGAAAAGATCTCTCAGTCGACAGTCTTCTTCTTTTTCCCTGTCTCAAAAACAATACCAACAAACACAGGTACCCCTGCCGAAACCTTCTTCTATAACGAATCTTACTACTCTCACCACAATAAGTGGGTCTTCAAGTGCGACTTTACAAGCACAAGGTCAATCACAACAGCCTCAACAACAGTTATCTAATAGAAGATCAAAAATCGCCCTTCAACAGCAACAGTCATCTCAAGCACAGTCACAATACCCACATCCTCATCAACAGAACTCAAGACAACATCATCCAACGGCACATCCTCGTTCTGTTTCAATGACTAAATCAGCATCCAGTGCTTCAAACTCAACAGTGAAGGAAACCCATCACGTTCACGTTGAATACGATCCAGTTACAAGAAAGAGAGTGTTGAACAGCTATGAGATTCTACGAGATCTAGGTTCAGGTCAACACGGTAAAGTGAAATTGGCAATGGATACAGCAACACGCCAGCTTGTCGCCATCAAGATAGTTGACAGAAAATCGAAACCCAAGTTGGGCCGGTTAATGAGACCAGGCAATTCACAAGAGGACAAAATCAGAAGAGAAATAGCCATCATGAAAAAATGTGACCATGTCAATGTGGTCAGGTTGATTGAAGTGTTAGATGCTGAAACATCACGTAAGATCTACCTGGTTTTGGAATTTTGTGAACGTGGTGAAATCGAATGGCAACGTAAAGATGACTCCACCAATAACCTACCTGAACCAATGCTGAGTTGGGATGTGGCAAGACATGTTTTCCGTGAAGTTGTCGTTGGTCTAGAGTACTTACACAAACAAGGCATCATCCATAGGGACATCAAGCCTTCCAACTTGTTGGTTTCCAAAGATAACGTGGTTAAGATTTCAGATTTCGGTATTTCATTTGCTGCAAACTTGCTGGATTCAGAAGATGCAGATGTCATAGCTGCTAATGGTATCGAGTTGGCTAAGACAGCGGGAACACCTGCTTTTCTGGCACCTGAGTTGTGTCGTACTGAAAGTGTTGGTCCAGAGGTGAAAGTTACTCATAAGATTGATATTTGGGCTCTGGGTGTCACTTTATACTGTTTGTTGTTTGGCGATTTGCCATTTTATGCTGAGTCTGAATTCGCTTTGTTTGACGCCATCAACCATAATGATTTCTTCATCCCTGATACAACAAAGTGGAAAATCGCTGCTCCGATTCCTAAGTTCCAGTTGAATACGGCTGTTGATTTGTTAGAAGGTTTGTTGCAGAAAGATCCTGCTAAGAGAATCGATATCCCGGATATCAAAACTTATGACTTCTTTAATGAAGGTTTGTCTAGAATTGAATCCAGAAAATACATCGCTAATTGGGATTCAGGTATGAAGATTGATGTTAGTGCCAAGGATGTCGATGAAGCCGTGTTGGGTATTGGAAACAGAATCAAGAAGAAGTTATCCGATGTGTTTAGATTTGGCTCTGGTACTGGCTCTTCAAGCACAGGTAAATCTAATTCTAGTTCCAGTGTTGTTTCTCCTCCTTCCAATTCAATCACCCCTATTTCTACAGGCGATAGTGGTCTACCCGGTTCATTATCAAGGCACGCGTCATATAAAAGACATTCACTAAACAGCAACACCAACAACGGTCTCAGATCCCGTCGTGGGTCACGTATGCTCGATCCGCAGACATTGACTACAGCATCCTCATCTAATTCTAATTCTCCAACAGTTTCAGTTTGCCTAAATCCAAACATGGTGATCCCGACGGTGAACAACCATTTCCATGCTTCTCGTCCAGGATTCACGAGTCAAACCCAGTTTCCAACACAACCACGGTCCCAGTCACGATCTGCTTCATCCACTTCTTCTTCTCCGGCATGTACGCCCACGTCTACAACTTTGGAGATTCCTAGCCATGCAGGTCAACTGAAATCCGTTATTGCCTCCGCCACTGGTGGAGTAGATGGTTCGAATGTCTCGTTCATTTTGTCTGAGTCTAATGGTACTGGTTCAGGCTCAGGTTCTTCTCCTTCTGTTTATGCTTCAAATTCTGGATCTGCTTTTGGAAGCAACTATAACATTAGCAAGAGGAATGGATCAAATTTGAATTTCAATAATATCATTGACCCACTTAATATCAATGCCGGTTCCGTTTCAGCTAACAATTCATCCAGATTCACTGGTACGACAGTGACTCCTTCAACTTCATCCACAACAGCATCTATCAAAGAAGAATCAATTGAATGTGTTCCTGTGCCTTCATCTTGCACCCGTCGTGGATCAGCTCAACAACAATTAAACCTCTTGTTAACTAAAGACAGCATATCTTCTCTGCCAGCTGGTTCTGGTTCTATCGCAGGCACCGGTGCCGGTTCTGGTTTTTTTCCAAATATCTCTTCCCCATTGGCATGTGTCTCCAAAGATGGTTATTTCAAAAGAAACAATGAATCAAACTTAACATTAAACAACTTCAATGATCATGTCATGATGTCTTCACCCTCAGTTTGTGCCACTCCAGTGGTCTCAGGTTTTCAGGCTCTGTTGGGGTCTCATTTTGAAACTGAAAATAACGAAAATGGTTCATCTACAATTGTCAGTGGTATGACTAAGTCCCACAACGGTTTTGGTTCTGAATCAGGTTATAATTGTGCATCTGTGGCTTCTGGACCAGAAGCGAGCGTGCATACTACTCTTTTTGGTGCTGGGCTGGTCGCTGACTCGCCTATTCATGGTTCGCCTACTGGTGGTATTCCTTGTGATGACGATGTATTGCCTTTGTCTCCAATGTCGCCTGTTTCAGATGCAGTTGATGTGATTGATGTCGATAACGGTAATGGTGTTGTTCCATTTGATGCCGATAATGCTGCTAATGTTCAAGGAGGTGGTGTAGTTGATGATGAGTACGATTATAGATCAGAACTCAATGAGTATATTGGTGCTCGTGAACAACAGGTTGGAAGTCGGTTGATGAAACAAAAATCTCATTCTTCTACTGGACTGAACAGTTATTACGGTACTACTAGATCAGGTGGTAATGATGGTGCTGGTAACATGCGTGTCATTCCTAGTTTTGCATCATTGGATTCGTTCTATGATGATAGTTATGCCTATGGTGGGTCTAGTGCTTATGCTACTGTTCCATTCACTGGTTTTTCAGGTCAACCTTCAGTTAACTCCTACAATCACTCTCAAATGGGTAGAACCGCTTCAATTTCTTCAGGTGGTACGGGGCCAGGTACGAGTACCGGTAGAGCTGGCTCTGGTGGATCGGGCCATGGTGCTACAAGTGGACCAGCTAGTGGTGCAGGTGGTTATTCATCAAGACAAGGTTCAACTGGGGGTATTTCATTTTCAGTTGCACCACATAGTCAACCACATTTCCCATTCTCTAATTCTAGATCGGGAAGTCGTCCTGATTCATTGAAGTCTCCAATTATCCAGCCTGCTGTGGACAGATACCCATCTTTATCACTTTCTTCATCTATTGACTCAACTCATTCAGGCTCAGGTTCTGCGTCCGGCTCTGGTTCAGCATTAAGCAACGCTATGAAGCTTAAGAGGGGTCATCTGTTACAACCATTGACTGCGTTCCATGGAAGCACTAGTCCTGGTCTGCCAATTAATACGAGTTTGCAATCTGCTGTCTCCATCCCTGATTTCTTACGTGGTGGATCGTTGAGTGGTTCTGTTGGTGGTGCCGGCGGATTAAGTGGTGGTTTGACCGAGTTTGGTGATCCGTTGACTCCAACTGCTAGTTATGGATACGGTGGTAGTGGTGGCCAATACTCTGGTGTTGTTCAAATTGGTGGTCGTACCATTGTTGTCGGTGATGTCAATGGTGGTATCAATGTCGTTGGCAATAGTAATAGTGCTGGAACTGAGTACGATCAAAGACAGAATTCGAATGGTTCTGCGTCCGGTTCAAATTCAGGAAGAGTGCTGAGAATGACACCAATAAAAGTTAGCGGTAGTCGTGGTTCGGGTAGTAAATCAAGAACCTGTTCTCCTTTGTCTTCACCTCCTTTGCAACCTGATAATGGACTGATTTCTGTGGCTTTGACTCAACAGCTGAAGAATACGATACAGAATCGTCCTCCTGTTTTGAACAAGTTGAATACTCAACAGAGAGAGCCTTCTCCTTCTCCCCTTGATAATTCTAATGCTACTCCGAAGTTACAACAGCCAAAGACTAGACAACCTCAATTGAAGCAACCATCACAACAGCAACAGCAAGTGTCTAGAAGAGCCAGGTTTTCAAATGATTCAGAAGAATCGAGTTCAGATGAAGATGATTACGGTAACAGTAATTCCGCTCAACTTGAAGATCCAGTTACATGTAACAAGAGATTAACATCAGCTGCATCTACAACTTCAACTTTGTCCAACGCTACTGATGTTACAAGTACTTTCTCTAACACCAGAATAAACTCGGCCGCAACACTCAATAACAACAACGTTAGCAACACCATAGCCAACATCGGAAATCAAGTTGCTAGTAGACGTCTGCCTACAAATTCCAATTCAGCTGCTAATTCCAGAGTTGTATCTCCTATTTCCCCTAATGCCCTCTCTATTTTCAGTGCGAACAACAATAATGGTGGTGGTAATAGATTAGCTGGTATCTCTGGTTCCATTCCTAGAAATCAAGGTCGTCAACAGTCTTCTGGTTTACCTTCAGCTGCACCTAACGGTGCCGTTTTAGTTGTTTCGCATACTGAATCTCAAGCTCAAGCTCAATCACCCACAATAATGACATCCCATGATCGAAAGACATCAAATCAATCATCAACAACATCCATCCCTACAGCACGCCCTAAATCTTCGTCTCTTTTCTCAAATCCAAATCCAGCATCATCTTTCCCTCTTATAAAATCGCCAACGAGAGAAAGTTCTAACTCATCACAACTTAACAATGCAAGACAAGCAATCTATGGCCGTCGTATCTCTTTGAAGAATACTTCCTTTTTCTCTTCTTCTGGTTCTGAGTCAGATACGGAGTCTGAGTCTGATTCAGAGACAGGCTTTGGTTTTGGTGCTGCTAGAAGTAACATTATTCGTGGTCCTGGTGGTAACGGTAGTGGTGGTTTACTTGGTGAAGTACGTAACGGTGCCTTTGATGTCGGTAAACGAACATTTGGAACTGGTTACGGTTCTGGTTCTGGCGCTGGTGTGGTTGTTGGCGGTCGTGGTCGTGGACATGGAGGAGGTCATGGTAGAAGTCGTGGAAGTGGTGGTAGAGGTAATGCTTATGCTCGTCATTCATCAGGCTATAGCTTAGCTGGAGTCATTGATGAGGATGGTGATTTTGATGATTTGAGTTCCATTGATTCTTCTGAATCCGGTTCTGAGTCTGGTGATGGTAGAGGTGGTATCCTGATGTCCTTTGGTGCTGGTCTTCGTCGTTCTGGTGCCAGTATTGATTCTAGAGCTGGTCGTGGTTCATCTGTTGTTATTGCTGGTAATGCAGATGGTGATGGTAATAGTGATAATAGAAGAAGTGGTGATTTTGGTGCAATCCGTTTTAGTTCGTCTTCTGCTGCTGCATTTGGATCGGGTTCTGCTGGATTTTCACAGGCTCTTGTATCTTTCTCTTCATCTGGTTCCAGTTCTGGTATCGGTGATGGTCTTAGTCGTGGTTCTGGATTTTCACACATTGGTAAGAAGAAAGGTACTACTTTGATTATTAACCCAAGTAAGAGCAGTGTTGCTTCTAATAGTAACAATGTTGAAAGAAATGTTGCAATCAATGGCAATGATGCTTCTGCTTCAAATTCCAATAGAGGCATGGTTTCATCTTCATCATCTACCTCATTCCTGAACTCTCAACCTCAGTCTGTTCCAGCGCCTGAGTCTAGACGCTCTACTACAACAGTGATCAACCCAACATCAAGATTAACAACCAGTGGTCCTGCAACAACTGCTCCATCAACTACTGCAACTACAACAACAACGCCAACTCCAAACACTCCATCTTCTCCATTGCCACAACAATCGAATTCATCATCTACTTCATTGGATGTTTACTTGTCACCTCAATCTCATTTGTCTACCCCAATCCGCAACGTTTCTCCATCTTCAGATCATCCTCGTCCTCCCTCTTCACCACGTGGTGTTGGTTCAGGTACAGCATCTCCAGGTAGATCAAGAGGCTCTCCAACTCGGTCAGCAGCTAGATCTCCTAGACATATTCCACCTAACCCGTCTGCATCTTCTGCAACTATATCAGCTGGTTCATCTTCGATTCCACTGTTAGCCCCACCTTCGATTAATAATGTTCAATCATCATCAAATGGTACTAGTTCAAGCAGTGGTCGTTCGTTGTCGCCTGTTCGAGGTGGTGTTTCACCTCATCGTTTATCACCGGGTCTACAATCTAACTTCCATCGTCGTCAAGATTCCGGTGTTAACGCTGCAAGACCTTTATCGTCTCACTTTGTTGGTGTTGATATCAGTTCCTCTGGAGTTAGCTCTGCTTCTCTGAATATATTTGGTGGGTCCGGTGTTGGAAGTAACGTTGATGTGATTAAACATCCTTCATCTATTGCTGTTGATATTAGTCCTACTGCAGATGGTGCTATTTTGTTGCCTGTTTCTAAATCATCCAATTCCAATTCCAGATCTGGTCTTGTCAATCAACCTGGATCATCAATGATACATCAAGCCTCTTCTACTTTTTCAGCATCACATCCTTGTTTTGCCTTTGGTTCGGATGATGATGATAGTGATGATTCTGATGTTTCATCCTTCAACAGTTCAGGATACGAGGAGGATGACGAGGATGGTGGTCAACCTATCAGTTTTTCTGTTTCTGCTTTCAACCGTAGTGCAGCCAATCTCAACAACAAAAATTCAAGAGTTGGTAAAGAGGATAATGCTCCTGTGACTACCGCTGATAATGATTCAAATAGCAACAATGGTGAGATTCTGGATGTTCCATTGGATTTAGTCCCTACTCACAATCCGGATAGTGGTAAGGAAATGATTGCTTCTTCTGATGGTCAGATAGCACATTTTTCCAACAACAGCAACATCAATATCGCCAACACAACTACCAACAACAGTAATTCCACTGTCGACAATGACAACAATAGAAACTATGATAACTACAATAAGGAAAAACTAATTCCTGAGCTACGTACACTAACAATCACAAATTCATCAGCCTCGATGTCTGAGTTCATGTCATTGTCTGTACCTGAAACAGGTGGTGTTTCAATTTCTGGTGCTAGTGATGGTACAAATCAAAATTAGCGTCATAGTGTCTCAAAGAGAAGAAGCCGTTTTTTAACAAGATATGAGTGTTAAGGTCGTTGAAAATTAGTTGTTTGTTGATTCTTTATAAGATGTTGATTGTTAACTCACTTCCCCGTGTTCCTGATTTTGCTTTTATTTTTGATCCAAATGGTTTTTCAATCCTCAGCCTTCAATTTCCAACTTATATTTTTCAATGGTTCCAAAACTGCATTTGTCTTCCATGGTTGTTGCATATTATGTTCCATCATCTGGTATGATATGTGTTCCTCTTTGTTTGTTTAATTTTAATTTTTTGCTTTACCACTGTCATCTTCTTTACAACCATGCAAGCGATGTCTTCATGTCCGTTTTTCTTTATTATTTTTAATTTGTTCAGCATTTCCCCTTATTTCGTATCACATTCCATCAGATACAATATCTCTGCATCTTTTTTTTATCTTCTTGTCATCCTGAAAATTCTTCCAATTCCCTTCTCAACTTCTCTTTTCTTTTTTTGAATTTTTTTTTCTTATTTTTACCATTACTTCTTTTCGGATTATCTTATTTTTTTATCTATCTGTTTGCTTGCCAATTGTTTGTTTACTATACGAATTCTTCTTTCTCGAATATTTGATTTAAAATTCCCATTTCCCTATTTTCGTTATTGTACTTTTATTCTCCCCATATTTGTCGATCTTTTAAAGCGAATAAATTTTTTTTTGTTTTACTTTCTTTTTTACTTTAGCTTTCTCGATTTTCCTTTCGTTACAACAATTCCTTCTTGTATGTCTTGCTCATATATGGGCTCTTTTTTACTATACTTCTTCAATCACTGTTTATAATTGGAGTTCTGTCTTCTTTTTTGCTCTCTCTATAACTCACGGCTGTTATTATTTTGGCGTCAAACCTGACTTTTGGGGATCGCGGGTTTATAAGGGAGAGTGCCGAAAAGGTCAGGTTCTGACTTTTTGGGACAATTTGCCACTATGAGGTAGCGCTCCCAAACAGTCATGTTTCACGACGGCGAAAACTTTGGGGGTCCTTGGACCGTGCTGATTTACTGAATCCTCTAATGTTTTAAAATAAAAAAGTTTCCAATATAGAAAATTGATACATCGTACAGTAAACTTGGTAAAGAGTTGAACCTATTCTTTATATGAACGGAGAAGAGCCAGTAAGATGTTTATATAGAAATTGAATTTAAGAGTTTTTAGTGAAATGAAATATGAATAGATCGAATGGCCCTGCTGGGCCCGGCATTTAACCTCCGGCCGTCGCAAAACGACGCGTCGACATTGATTCTTAAAAAATTTTAAATTGGCAACAAAAGTTTCAACGTCTTGCTGATTTGAAACAACAACATAAAATTTCAAGGAATACAATAATCAAACTCAACATCACACAAACTCACCATTTGAAATGCAACCACCATCATATACTCTTATTGACATATTGAATCGGCTAAATATCAATGCCCCAACTGAAAGTTTGTGGGGTCTTCCCCTAGGATCTACTCCAGAAAGAATATCACTACCAACGGAAGAACGATTCTCTCATTATTTGTTACAACCCGACCTATTAATTGTTGATCATGTTGTTTCATGGTGCTTAGATCTTCTAGGTGAGCCAGATGATGGACCGTTTGCGTCAATGATTGAAAAGGAATACATCAATCTTCCAGAAGGCTGTATGTTCTACTATCCTGCTGTTAAGAAAGAATCAGATACAATGTACCTTCGTTTCAGAAGAACTGTGAGATTTGACCCATTAAAGGAGCTATCATTGGTTATTGGAACCAATGCATTTCAGTGTGTCAC
>JAKTRY010000016.1:0-80602 GCA_030579935.1 Ambrosiozyma cicatricosa | reverse complement strand
ACCTAGTGATAGATTACCATAGCAGCTGTCCATAGTAACCAGAGTTCATATGTAACTTGGTAAGCAAACACTTTCTAATAGCAACAATACTTCTAGTATTAGCAATACTGGCTCTCACATCTTATCATTTTCTTAGTCGGGAATGATGGGATTAACTACAATTCATAGTTGAAATAGATATATACTTGTGTACATTCAATAAATTTGATGTTTGAAGTTTAAAAAAATTAAAACAGAACTATACACTTATTTAACATATTCTTGTAATTGGCAAGTGAAATATATATATATGTGTCTATTTTTTGTTCTGTCAAATTTGACAATTGTTTTCCTTGCTGATCCATGTGTATGGTTGATTGATATTACTGAGCGTATGGTATTTTTAGAAAAAACAATATCTTATATGCATGAAATTACAAGAGGGAAAAAAGTGGATCAATTTGATTGCTGTATGTGCATCTATAAGTTGCAATGTGCAGAATGAGAGAGTTTATAAACACCTCTCCAGACGGAGGTATATAATAGACTGCCCAATTTTCTAAGCTAAAGTATCTCAACGGTCGATAGAACTAGACTATGTGTTCATGTGCTTAATTTAACTCCAGGGAGTTTCTTCCTTATCGAATACGTTTTCACTTGAAACGTATACGGTATAAGTGAAAAAGAAAAATCATATTGTACGTAGCAATGTTCATTTCAAAGTTGATCTTCGATCGGTCATCAATATTTGAGTAGATCTCGATATCGATTCAATTGAGGCCTCGATTTCATGGAAATTTAATTTCATAGAATTCCAATATTCACTAACACTTATAGATGCAAGTGAATTACTTGGGGTTCAGTTCAGTATATACGGCCCGTCCGGCCATTTGTATATATAAACTCCAAATTCGAAATCTCTCGGTATCCATGGCTGCTCAATAGCTTCTGGTCGGACCAATGCATACATACTCGGGATATAGTGCACATGCATGTGTTTGTAGATTTCTTGAACCTATTCATATGCACATGTATACAAATCGAAAATTCACATAGATATGGTCTGTTAGAATGTGCATTTGAAATTACAATAGCACAGTCGCTTAATTCTTAATGATAATTTCACCGAACGAATGATTTGATGTATATATTATTGTTTCTACATAGCAGCTCACTCAGATAGCTTATACAGCTATAGCCAAATAATTAAAAGAATGTCGACAGCTTATCAAGCTTTATGAAGGTAATACAATCTTATATGCATCCCATTTCGACATAGTGCTTGCATGTTAATTAAGTCCATACAAATAATATGGTTCAAATGGGGATTCAACTATAATGCATATGCATGACTCAATTAAAATTCAAATAATTGCAACTCGAAGTTTGCAATCACATCAGCTACGTTGTCTAGGCCGCCCGGTTTTTTTTTCAATTGATATAAATTGCTCCCTGAAGTCTTTTCATATTGCCGACACATGTATGGAGACAGTCGAATGCAATTGTTCAAATTTCCTGTTTGGATAACATAGTCCATCCCATGTGTAAGACTATATAACGTGGGATTGGGATTTTTGCTTATCTGGTGCATATGTAAAGTATGCGTTGTAACGTGGAAACTATCTAAAGCACCGATGTCCGAACATATAAGCTACTTCACTTCAACCTAGTTACTAGTCGTCTGAGAGTTTTAGTACATGAACGTTACCTACGCTAGTAACGGTACACAGTATTTGTATAAGCTTCACAATCACCGACATATATGCAGCCCTTCATGGAAAATTGCTACTTAGTTACATCAAAAAAATAAATACTAGAAGAAAAAGTAGCTTTACAAAATTTAACTGGTGGAAAATTCGTGTTCAAGGCTCGAGCCTCGAGAGTCGAGCAGCGGGCTCGCTGGCGGTGTACAAGAAATTCCAACACTTAAATTTTCTAATTATCCTAGGGCCGTCGCCAGTTCGCCAGCGCAAAAGACTTCTTTTTTGATGTGGCGTGAATATGACTTTTGGAATATCTATAATTCCAATGTTATGTTTATAGGTGTGATACATGTAGATAGTAGATAGTAGATAGTAGATAGCTCTAGAAGGTGGAGAAATAAAAAGTTTGAGAAATGTTGCTGTTCATGAGATTTGTTGGATTTTGGGTATCTTGTTCGATCTGGGAACGACAGCAACGACGGCCGGTACATATGCGCATCTTGTAAGCTAATGAGCCAGACTATCACAAGTTTCCACGCGTTTCTAATTCTTCAACCATCTTTTGATATTGTACAATCACGAGTCACAACAAGGATTCATTAACCTCAATAATATTTTGTTTGAATTTGAAAATTTTACCCATTAGCTTTGACCCTTGGGCATTGACTATTTGGCGGTACCTGCCTAAGTGCCAGAAATTACAGAGTATATTCTGGAGCAATCATAAAGCTAATGTACATTGTATGCTCATGGCAGGCATTGTGCGAAAACCGAAGCTTGTTTTTATTTCACTGCACAAGATCTCGTATATCTTACCGTTTAAATGATATTTCAGGAGGTGAGGATTCAGGAGTCACGAAGCTCACAACGCGTCAAGAGTCAAAAAAAAAGACTCAAAGTACGGCATCTGTCAATTCGTTGAACTTAAACTTGAAATCATTCGATGGATTCTTTCAAATTCGATGTTTGCTACACCCTCTCTACATTTCTTTTGTTTGAAGTAAGGCATGAGACTGAGAGTGATTTTCTAGATATATTATAGCCAGTTGTAAAAGTCAAAGGTAGATAGAGATCCGACTGACGCTCCAGGCACTCCGGACACTCCAGACACTCCAGACACTCCCGAGTCCTCCATTCATCATCATGTGCTGTCAAAATCTGCATGTCTTGTCTTGTCATGCTTTGCAAAACTTGCAGCGGATTTGCGGATTTCATCATTATCAGGGTGCATATTAGGCTTCAGCTTCAAAATTAATATTATGCGTTACGTAGTACGAATAGTGGGCGGCCCGGGTGGTGCGGCCCACCACAGCAACTGCGGCAATTGCGGCTGCCACCACCACTAGGACTGCACCACCAGGACCACCGCACTGGTGACCACGTAGTAGTATCAGGGGCGCCATGAATCACACACATCATCCATCACACACATCATCCATCACCTGAGCAGGCATCTAGTATTTACGGCAAGTGCACGAGTGCAAATACAACATAGCCAACATTGTATAACTCTGTTAAGCTCATTTAAACATATCATGCAATTGAGATCAAGAAACAGAAATTATGAAATCATGAATTGGAAAAAGTAAATATCTTCGAACCTAAATCCGTACCTACTACTACGCTGTCTTCGATTCACGTCAATTCAGAACTCACACCCCAAAAGCCTTTATGTCCCATGTTCCTTAATTTCTTCGACGTGCTCACTTATCTTAGTGCCAAAACGCTTGTATAAATACCCTCCTGCTTCCTGTTTGTTGTTTCATTTCCGTCCGGTGCTTACAATTTGCTTTGTTCCCTTGATTTACGTTAATTAATATATCCTCTATCAAGTTTATTCTCACGTTCATTGGCTGATACCTGATATTTAATATCTATACCCTTACTTCATACACCAGTTTCCAACTCTTTACATTCATTTACAAACACACCAGCTGAGCCCGACTCGCTTTTTTATCGCAATATGTCAATGTCCGCTGCCCATTCCGCCTCAGCGTTGGTTGAACCTCAAGAGAGAATGAGATCATTTTCGTTCCCAAAATTGAAAGAAACTCCTCCTTCTGAACCTATCCTTTATTACAACCCTACGTTATACCCGTACAAGAGAAATTCAGCTGTTGTCCCTTCCACTTCACAGATTATTGAAGATTCAGAGGAAGAGGACTCTGAAGATGAAGATGAGACTGAGGTTTCATCCGTTGAATCAAATACAACTACTGAACCGTTAACTACAACCAAATCAAATTCAAGTAGTTACTGGAGAAAAAGTAGAAAGTTTCCATTCACTGATTTGTTGAACTCTCCTCCTAGTTCATTGGACCACTTATACCAAATTTCTAAGGAACAGCAGCAACCTTTACAATTACCAACGCAGAGATCAAGTATCGCCATTGACGGCACTACGAACACGGCTACTTCTACAACTAAGGGTCCGTCTGTCCTGTCTCCTCTGCCAACTTCGTCCTCCACTTTCTCTCGTCGTCAATCATTAACTTCCCCTAGAAGGTCATCATTTGATTCCAAATCTTTGCTTTCTCCTCAACAGCCACAATTGTCCGGGTCTCCTTTGACTTCCCCAAGAAGTGCTGTTGGTTCCCCTGGTTCTTATAGACCTCACCACGCTCACAGAAGATCTGGTTCTTTATCTGGTGCTATGATTACGAATGATTTAGTTGCTCCTTCTCATAGTGGCTTCAAATCAAGCAAACCTGGTTTTAGCTTTAGTTTCGGTTCAAATCCAGATCCAAACAGTAAAGTTCAAAATGCTTATTCCACCCCTCCAATGTCTCCAAAGACTCAATCACCAACTTCAACCACCAACGATGTTCAGCTTGCTGCTGCAATAGAATTCAAGAAATACTATCCTTCTGTTTCCCAGGATGCCGATGATTCAAACGACGAAATTCAAGACAAGTTGTTCAGCTCTTTTGATGCAGATGCGACTATCAAGAAGACTTCAAATTCATCTGATCATCTATTTGTCTCTCCTACTTCATCACCTTACGTTTCTCTTTCTCCTTCTCCGTCTTGTTTAGATGACGAAGGCGATGAATTTTTTTCTAATTATCGCCGTTCTGTCGTTTACAGAGTCACTGCTCCAACACGTGTCTCTCTCAACTTGGATGACGTGTTTAAAGCTTCTTACAATTAAGCGTGTGTGTTTTCTCAACCACTTGTTGGTTAGTTGGTTGATGTCCATCCCGGCTGGAGCCAGGTGCCCCATTTCACCACCAGGAGTAATAATAACGTCATTGTCGTTCGCTTTGTCGTTTCTCTCACCACAATCAACTATGGTTTTGTGGTTGATTTGAGGGGCCTTCAGCGCTCCCCCGTTTTCACGTTCCCCACTGTCTCATTAATTGTTTAAATTGCCACTTCATACTATACTATCTGACTCACTGTTGCACCAAACTGTTAGTGGTCATAGCTGCTGTATCTCATATATCATATAACTACCACAATGTACTCTTATTCAAAGTTGTCATTACTTCTGCATCTTCGCTCAAGGTCTAAGGCTTATTTACGTATAACTGCTTTTTTCTCTTTAGCTTGAATTTAGTTTCTTATGTTTCTTTCGGTGCTTGACAATTTCCATGCTTGATTTGTTACTCTGCACTACTCTACCTAGTTCGTTTGATTTTTCTCGTTTTCTTCGCACTCACTTCCTTCGCCTACGTATGCGTTATACCTATCGATCTGGCATTGATTCTTCTTCTTTTTTTATTTTATTTATCATATTATGGTTTTTTTTGTTAATCTTCATACCATTTTTGAATGTCATGTCCAAAATTTTGCTTTTTTCTTATGTTTCAAATTACCCCTCATTCGTCAATGTCCTTATTCTTAATTTGTTTTTCTTCATATACTATTCGACCATATATCTTCATATTATACGTCAATATCTCCCCTTAATTAATCCTCTTAATCCTTAATCTTAACTTAATAACAATTCGAATTTCAGTATATGTCAACTTCATGAAACCGTCTGAAGGACAAATTCCACAGTCATGAACGGGAATGATCGAATTTGAAAACATGATGATGAAATTTGATCGATTCAAGAATCTGGATCTCGTACCCATGGTACTGATGCACGCACATTCTATACGTGTACATGCATGGCACACGTGTTATACATGTTACCTAGAGCTTATCGAAAGAAGTATTTCGACAGTAGCAATAAAAAGATTGAAAATGGGTGGGGTAATGAGTCCGCTATTTAAGTTAACGGAATAACAAGAAAAACAAAATCAAGTATAAAGAAAATCAACCAATTGCGATATAGTCAAAGAGCAATTGGGAAGTTAATAAAACGAGTCCGGTAGAACTAAAACAAAAAGGGTTAGATAAATTTCGGGTGGATGTAATACCTAAATTTCAGGTAGATGTTAACATAACTAAGCTGTAAATGAAGCTGAACCAATTAAGTAGTTATTTTAACAGAGCTCAATCATATGTCACAGAAAAAACGCTAACTCACAACTAGTCAATAAAAACAGAGTTACCCCTGATCACCACAGCCCCCTTTACTCTACTATAGACGATCCAGAGCCCTGGTGATGGAACTTCTATCAATATGTTCAATCATGCATAACCTCTCCATTAATATAAAAAATATACAGAGGAAAGGGGGAAGAGAAAAAAAACAGGGAACCGCGCTCCTTTTATTTCACGAATCACTACGCTGATGTTTGATGTGGTGTATGGGGAACCTGACATATACGAAATTCAGGTGTATATCCGATGCACATTTACACGAAATACAGTTGGATATTGACCGAACTTAATAAATTATGTGGTTAAGTGTACAAATGTCGGAGTCCAATTCCCCATACTTCTCCTGGTCAAGTTCTGTGCATGGCTCATCGATATGTAGAACACCTCAAAAAGTAATACATGCACTGACTATCCTTGATAATGTTGATAACTGTGATCGACGTATCAGGAAGGGCTGATCGATTTAATGCTACTTTCCACAAGTCAACACATCATTTTGCTAACATATAGAGGAGTGTGAATTAACTTGGATACTTTACATGTCCGAAACGCAAAACGTTTATCTGTTCAGATCAACGGCATGTCATTCATGGATCACTAATCCGACATAAATCGTTTCACTGCAGTAATCATGTCACGTTGGGATGAAGTTCTGCATCTGGTAAGCTAGAGTTTAGACGCAATTTTGTTTCAACCTTTTGGACGTGTTTGTTCTCAGACCGGAGTAATCTTGCCTTCTCTGTTAATATGCACAATCAATAAACTTTGCCTTTTGGAAATCACATTGCATAGAAAAGTAACACAGAAAACCTATCAATAATCCATCATCCTTCGAGTCGTCTCTGGGAAACGTATTTGCAGACGATGCCCACCAATCCATGTAGAATATTCAGTCACCATAATAGAACAGTGCGATTTTCCTGTTTGTTGTTGTTTTTGTTGATAAGTTGTTGTGATGTGGAGTTGCTTAACTATGTGGTGAAGGGGATACTTCATAATACCAGTTGGCTTGATGAATATCTGGACATTTCAGATAAAATTGAACCGCTCAAGGTCGATTCAGGTCGATCGTCCCGAATGCGTCTCAATTCGGAAAGGAGAAATTACGAGGCAACGTTCTGAACAGCTTTCGCTGAAAAACTCGAAGAAGACAAGTAAGAGTAAAGGTGTAAAAGGAACCTCTCGGTTCTTGGGAGGATATACACAATCATCTCAATTTGATACTTATCATCATCGTCACATCTCATCATCGTCACATCTCATCTTTAACTCGGAACATCAGAAAAAGGTGTTTACCCAAAAGAGATATCAGTTTCTGTCAATCCGAATTCAAAACTTCAATTTCAAACCTATCCCAAATTCTATCTCAACATGGACAGCTAATTGTCCAAATTGGGAAGGATTCGGATGACAACCTTTACGCACTTCTAAGATTGGATAAAAAAATAAGTTCATCAGTTACCTTCCTGATTGAGACTAATAAGCAGATCTCCATGGCTCCATATGCTAATATTCCATCAGGATTACGCGGTACGTGTCGTATATACATAAGGATTCTAATTTTGAAGTGATTATCAAGTAGCCAAAGCCAGTCAAACAAAGCAAATTATACAGTTATAAAAGAAGCAAAATAGAATAAAGAACAAAAGAAAACAAAAATTATGACAATTGGCTCAATAAGTTGTCCAATTGTTTCAAAACAGCAGACTTTGCAGTACCACCAGTGGCAGTTCTTCTTTCAACACTCTTTTCGAAATCAAAGGTTTCAAAAACATCTTTCTCAAATCTCTTATCAATTGATTGGAATTGGCTCAAGGAAAGTTGGTCAATACCACTCAATTTGTTCTCTTCAGCAGCTCTGACACATTCTCCTGAAATATGATGAGTTTCTCTGAATGGAACACCTTTTCTAACCAAATAATCAGCCAAGTCAGTAGCCAACATATCCATACTCAATGCAGCAGCCATCTTAGCACTATTAGCTTTCAATGTGGAGATGACACCAGTGGCGATCAAAATTGAGTGTTCCACGGTAACCAAACAATCAAACAATGGCTCTTTATCCTCTTGCATATCCTTGTTATAAGTTGAAGGAATAGATTTCAAAGACATCATGAAACCAGCCAATGAACCAAACACACGACCGGACTTACCTCTCAACAATTCCAACGAATCTGGGTTCTTCTTTTGTGGCATCAATGAGGAACCAGTAGAGTAAGCATCGGCCAATTGAATGAAACCAAATTCACCAGTTGAATAGATAATCAAATCTTCACTGAATCTGGAAATATGGTTCATAAATAGAGAAGACCAGAACATGGATTCAACGACAAAATCTCTGTCTGAAACTGCAGCCAATGAGTTACCAATGACACCGTTAAAACCCAAATTTTCAGCCAAGTATTCACGGTCAATACCATATGGATGTCCAGCCAAAGCTCCAGCACCCAATGGTGAGACATTTGTTCTTTCAATGATTTGCAATAATCTTTTGTAATCTTCAGTAAAGTATGTGGCGTACATGGATAACCAATGTGACCATCTAATTGGTTGAGCTCTTTGAAGATGGGTATAACCAGGCATCAAGAAATCAATTTCATTCTTGGCTCTTTTGACAATGACTTCAATGAATGTTTTTAAGATATTAGCCAATTTTTGCAACTCTGTTCTAGTGTAAATTCTCATATCTGTGGCAACTTGATCGTTTCTTGAACGACCTGTGTGAACCTTACCAGCAATTTGACGGCCAATGATCTCACCTAATCTTCTTTCGTTAGCAGTATGAATGTCTTCATCACCTGGTCTGGCGACAAATTTGTCACTACTCCATTCTTCCTTGATTTCTGCTAGACCTCTGTGAATCTCTGATATTTCATGTTTCGTTAGCAATCCAATTTTTTCCAAACCTTCGGTGTACACTTTAGTACCTTCCAAGTCAGCAGCATACATCTTCTTATCATATGGTAGAGAAGCATTATATAAATCCATCAATGGATCAGTTGCCCCGGTGAATCTGCCACCCCATAGTTTTAGTTCAGATGGTTGTTCGTTGTTAGTGGAAGAAGACATGGCGTAGATGGTGTAGATGGTGTAGTTATAACTTATCAATGATGACTATGTTGTAACCTTTGTAAAAGTGACTGTGATGATCAAAAAGGTAAAGAAAAGAGGGTAATATATTGTTTGGAACCCTGAAGGAGGAATTGTGTCTTCTTTTATAGCAAACTAGAGAAGAAATATGAGTCAGAAACGGCCATGATGAGATGTGAAAAAAAATGAAAAATTGTCATTCATCGCCATCCGCTGCCTTTAACGAAATGATATCCAATTTAGCGCGCTAAAATTTGCCCAATTACCTATTTGGGAAGTTAGATAGGTGGAGTACTACCGCATGTTACGTAAGCATAAACACGTATACGTCTGTGCTATATAAATTTTTTTTATGGGAATACACAAGTCGATAAATCGACGTTTTTGCGTCGATAATGTATATGTTCTTGAATTGTCTTTTAGTCGACGGCGAAAATTCGAATGATACCAATCTCATCTATCACACAGTGAAATTAAGTGTGTTTGTTTGTTATGCAAGCACTCCGATGAAATTCAAATTGGTGATTATCATCGAATTTAAGCAGGGTTCATCTTTTCCATGAACTAATTTTTTAGACACCAGCCAACCATCAACAACCGACATCAACCACACTTTCCAAACTTTCAAATAGTAGTTAATTGATCTGAATTATCTGTGGATTAAGATCTTTAGGCCTTCATTTGAACAACTGAATTACGCTTGCTTACTCACAGGTTTGAAGTTAAAACCCATGTATAGAGATGCTGATTAATTATTGAAGAAGAGCTCGTTTGAATGTGATATTGTTCGTTTCAAATGATTGAATTCCTTTTGCCAACAATATTTGCAGCTTATGATCTGAAACAAATACATAAGGAATTCTATATTGACCATCAGAGATATATGAGTAAATTTGGCGAATTACTAAAGAGAATAATTAGTCATGAACCCGCCACCAATTTCATCAGAATCACTAAATGGTGCCAAGGAGAAGCCTTGAAAATCACAGTCTGGATTTTTGGAATATCGTGTATCTACTCAAGCTCAATTTGAAAGATGATAGTATACACGGCACATATCGGGAAGCAAATGGTTGTACTGTCCGTTGTCAGAATGTCTATTGAAGTTGATGGATGTATGCATGCTGGTATTACAGACCCTTTATGAATCTGCTGTGTCAACCGAGTCTTAGAGCATACTACCAAGAAGAAGCTATTTTTCAAAAAATTGTATTCCAGATTTAATTGTTTTCCTATAGATGAGGTTTTGAAGTTCTCTATGACTTTTATTCCCTCTCACAATGTTGGTACCTGGCGTCCTCAATTCAAAATGTTCAATGAATTAAAATTGACGGTCAATGACATATAGGTTGAATTAAAATTGACGGTTAGTGACATATAGGTTGAATCGAACACATTTGTTGATCCACATTGATAAAGTAGAGGCACAATCAAGTGTGAGCTTGAACTTCGATGGTCAAACAACTCCTCAAGTATCAGATGCTGATCGAAGTGATACGTACCATTCATGGCTCGGCTAGAGGTGAAATTGTGTATATACGTAACCGGACTTCAATCTATGAACCTGATGTTTGACCCGCCTTTCTTCCTGCATACCAGAACTATACCAGATCATGAAGGAGTTTGACCCGCCTTTCTTTCAGCATCACAATCAGTTGTAATTGGTCTGCAATGTGCATTAACTGCATATAGCATTAATATAAGATATTATGGATCAAACAATTATTCACATTGTTTTAACTAGGTTTGTTTTTTGGTTTTCTGCATTTCGTCCTGCATAAAACATGCCTATCCTGTGAGCGACGAGTTCGTGGTCACAACTACTTGATATTGAAGTACGTTTACGGTTTATATATTAGTTATCAGAATTTAGAATGGTATATAAATATAATTCTGACTTATATATCTTGGAAAATCGTTAACCAAAATCTATACACAGAATTTACAATCGAGCCATGATAATAGCTAGGTTTTGCAGCATACTATACAGGTTATTGATAACTCTAACCTTGAAATTAGCTATATATACACTCTTAACCTAAGTTGCAGAAACAAATTTATGGTTATAAATCTAGTTAGGATATTTAGCTGTAGTGGAAGCCGTTGCTGCTTATATTGTCCTCTATGCAAATCTGAGCTGCCTCAGCGAATGAAAGATAAAATAAATGTGGAAGTTGGCTCGGGAGTCGGAGATCCCGTAATTTACGACAATTCATATTTTCTGGTTAACCGTTAAGTGCAGGCCCCAGTTTCAACCTAGCGAGTCTTTTAATTGTTGTCAAGATGCTCAAGACACGCTCGGCATGAAATACCCTGTTTCAGCCAATCATGGTACATTAAAATAATCCACTAATGCTAGAATATTTATATGCTCTGACATAAAGTCAACAACACGCTATTGTACTTGAAATTTTTTTTCAATTCTCGCTAAACATGTATACGTGCGTTTGAACAATTCAACGCACTTTTCGAAGCCCTGACACTTATATACACTAACGTACGTGCACAATACATATATGAAGTTCGAATCTTATAATAAATTAGATATTGGTTAGGTATCTTCAAAACTTGAATAAACGTATATCCAAGTTAGAATTTGAGACCTACAGGTACAGATTCAACTTTTGTTCTCCTTTAAGATTCCAGCTCCGGAGATTTTTTTCTCGATATTGTTTGAAAAATTGGCCCACATATAATTGTTCCTGGATTATTGAACGAATGAACGGCACCATGTATTGTTCTACGAATTCACTTGTTTTCGATCACCAGTACATCTGAACGTACATCCGGCCCCACGTCCCTACTTTAGTGCCATATCTGGTTTAGAATAACCTATTCAGGAAACCTACATCCATTTGTAAGCTCTTCCAATTTTCATGCAAGGTCCTGGACCTTGGACCTGCATGTGGATTAAAACTGTTCACATTTCCAGAATTTATGTGAAGATATCACAAGGTTCACAACGTCTGAAGACAACTACAATAACGTTAACAGCATACTATTATTTCCCATTTCTCTCTCCATCTTGATCCATTCTTCACTTAACAATCCTGCCAAATTATGTCTTGGTCTCCTTTACCAAATTTTCTATGTGGTAAAGCGGTTAAACCATTTACACCACTATTGGACCGCCCAGACCTTTTATCCAACAAGAAAGCATCAGAGAATCTCAAAAACATCTATCCAGGTGATACTGTCTATATTTTTGAAACAAACACATCTTCCAAGAAATGGGTCAGAGGTTATGTTCTTTCTCAGCTGAATCCATCAGACTTTTCGTTAGCAACTGTTTCCACAGATGTCATTCAAGAAAACAAAACTTCAGTTGTTATTTTCCCCTTGGCTATCATTGAAATCATAAAAGAAATTGAGGTGACTTCGGCAGATGATAAAGTTCAAGCTTTCGTCATGGGTAATGGTTTAGTTGGATTTTCTTTCAATGGAACTGAAACTGATATCCCTGATAATCATAGTTTGAGTTCAAGTTCAACAGGCAATTCTGGAGCTGTTGCTAGAAAAACCAAGAGACCAGCTTTGCCTTATAGTGATTTTGCCTCTTCGATATCATCTCTAGTAGAAGAAATTGAAGCTGTTTTGAGAGGTTTGAATGTTCAAATTTTCGCCATATACACCAGAGGTGACATACTTTATTTCAATAAGTTGATTGAATTGTTTCATGAATTACAAGATATCAAATTGAATTTTCAATATGAATTACTGACCCAAGAAGAAGTTAAACTCACAAAAAAGAAGGCCGCTTTTTTAATGACCATGATATCTAAAGTTATCGCCTCTAGTACAGGTAAGCAGTCTTTGAAGGATGTTGCCGGTTATGAGTCAATTTTAGCTAGGGATGAAGTCAGCGGTCAGTTATTTGTTCCAGAGAGAGAAATTTTTGAAAAGAGTATCCGAGACATTACTAGGTTAGCTCAAAATCAGCTGTTTGGCGCTCTGTCTTCAAATTACCCAGTGGTCAACTCAGACATCAAAACATATCCAGAAAAGAACAAACACTTTGTCCAGTCTTTCCCTTCACATATCTTAGTTGACTTCAAAGCTTTCTCAGGTAAGTGCCACAATGTTCCTGATGGATATCTTGGCTTCACTGGTTACATGTATCTCAGAAATACCAAAAAGAGATTGACTGAAGCTTATGCCATTGAAGTTGGTGCTAATAATGAAATTGCAGTTGATGGAATATCGTCCGCTTTATTCAAGAATATACCAGCCAATGAAATCGAGAATAGTAGAATATATCTTGTTGCAGCGATCACCGAAACTATTCAAGTAGGAGCTACAGATCAAAAGCATGGTGCAAATTTACAAACCATCAGAAAAGGTATGTGTGCTGGTGTGGTGGATATCTCTAGAATCTTCACTAGACGTAAAGATCATTTGCATCCTGGCAAATCCTACGAATTTTCCATGAAGCTTTATGCTTCGTACATGACAGAAGAATCACAAGCTGCTCCTTTTAAATTATATCCTGGTATCAGTCCTCTGCTTGCTATGTCCATGACTATGGAGAACAATGGTTGGGGTGAATTAATTGATAGAATTATTTCTGGTGCAAATAAGGGTATTGCCATAAATCCAAGATTAGATATGATGACTTTCAAAATCAAAGAGCTAAGAAATGATTCATTTCTTTCTGACAGTCAATCAGATCCTGCCGTTGCTGTTATTAGAACATTGTTTTATGATCCAATGGAAGCTAATTATGATAGAATCTATTTGAAGATGAACAAGATAACCGATATTGTATCATCAGTGAAATTACCTACTCTTAGTTCCATATTCAAGAAGAAAATGCCTGATTTTGTTACCGTTAGTGTCAGAAGCTCCTCTACAGAGTTTAAGTTTTCCAAGGGAACAAATGAAGATACACAGAATAGTTGGGATTTTGTTTCAACTTCCATTGGTGAGAATGTTGGTGAAGTAATTCAAATATCTGGATTGCCTGTTGTTCCGGCCAAGGATAATGACTTTTTATATTTTGATGTTTTCATCAATGGAGTGTTTCATGCATCAGGCAAATACACACTTAGAAACAACAACCAGATTTTGTCATCAGAGTTAACTTCCAAGAGATCCAAAAGAGTGGAACTGATTTCTCCAAATTCTACTGCTCCTGTTGGTGCAATTGAAATCACATTAGAATACGTTGGAAAACACTACAATAGCGACCCATGCATTGATAAGCTTTTGAATTGGGAAACAATTTATGACAAATCCTTACTGAGCACCGGAAGTGAATTGATCAGCACGTTGACCCAAGTGAGGAAAACAGGTATCCAGACAGTTGTGAAGTTCTTCCCTCAATTGATGTCTACTCTACTTAAAATATATCGTTTTGCTTCTGAAAAGAATCAGATTCTTTCTGTTTATGGTGCTTCAAAGGACACGAAATTCAAAAATTTGTCCGACACTTGTTTTGTCTCCATTGTTCATATCCTGGATATGGCTGTTGCAAGACAAGATGACTACATTTATTTGTTTGATGAATTATTGGATACCCTTTTGCCTAAAGTTGGTAATTTTTTGATGAAAGATATGATTGCAGTTTTGGGTGATTTCGGAAACACATGGAACTCTACTTGCCGTGCCATTTGCCGTGTTTGCCCATTGATATCAATACTTGCTATCAACTCAATTGATGATGGTAAACAATTTGTGCTTTCTGCTGATACATTTGCTTGTGAGACTATCCCCAATTTCCTTGCCTCAAGTGAACAAACTTTCATTTCTGACCAGTTGGCTTTGCTTGACAATTTGGACTTGATTTTAGATGCATTGAAACCTGTCTATGATGAATATCGTTTTGCTACATATGTTGCTGCTTGGTCAAATGTTATGGAAATACGAGGTCTCGGTGCTATTGATGAGCTATCCACCAATGCGTTAATCAACAAGAGAAAAGCCAGACAGCACCTTTTTATTGTAAAAAAGATGATCTTTATCAGTAGATTTGCTAGATCTTACTTATCTGAGACAAGTAATGGTGCTGCTCGAGATTTGTTAATAAGCACATGCGTCGCTTCTGCCTTGGATGTCATTTTTAGCCCAAACATTGATATAGAGGTTTCAAGACTAGCTTTTGGTGTTATCTTAGGTGTCATCGAGACTTCATTTGAAGCAGAGAGTAGATACAAGATATTTGATAATGGAGAACTTCACTTGATTTTTTGCCGTTTGACGCCAGTTCTGTGTGACGCATTTAACAGATACTTTGAGTACTTTAAGACGAAGAACATGTTGAAGCCTAAGAAGACATTTACTCAACTTTTCCCCACTGTTTATCCATTTGAAGAACAAACTATTGATTCCAATGTCAAGGAGGAGACATTCAATGAATGCTTAATGGAGTTAACCGTTCTCATCTGCATATGTAACAGAATTACTTGTACTGTTGAAAATAGTATTGTTGCTGCTTTCACCAATTCACATGCTTATACTGGTAATTTTTCTGCTCTTGATAAATACATTGGTTCTACTTCAGATTATCATTTGGATTCACTTTCCCTCGATAATCAAATGAGAGATGACAAGAATCTGTCTACAATCACTGTGAAAGCTTACAATGAGATCGTTCATCCAACATACTATCCAGGTTCAAGATGGCTATCGTTGAAAGCTCTTGCAAACGCCTCTGTTGTTGAAATTTTCAGTTATGCTGTTGATGTTGCTTTCATACCACCACCTGAAAAAGCGGATTCTTTTGATCACGCATTCTGGAAATCATTTGTTTATTGCTCTTTGAGAACAGTTACTTCCAAGGTCAGTTCACTTGAACACTTAAATCAAATTGCCGCCAAAGCATGTTTCAATATCACCGGTGATATTAGAACACGTGCTGTAGAAGGTCTCCATTCTGCTTGGGAAAGAATGGGATTTCCAATTGGTGAAGAAACACAGAAAAGATTCAGTGTTGATAGAGTTGGTGGTCTCCAAAAGCATATATATGAGGGTGGTGAATACAATATTCGGTCTCTTCTTTTCAAAATGGGTATGCAAAGAAATAAGACTTGTCTGGTGACAGCTAGTAAGATAACCTGGGATATTCTTGTGGCTCAATGGATTGAAAAGGGTAATCTTTATGATTCTCAAAAAGAGAGTATTGGTGCTCTTTATGATATCTTTTTCAATAATGAAGATTACGTTCCTACCCCAACTGAAGTGATGAATTTTGCTAGTTCGATATTGCAACTGCATTCGAAAATGGATCATGATGATGAAGCTTATGAAGGTATCGTCTCATCCGGTGGTATGATGTTTTCATTTATTCAAATAGCAATAAAGATAAGAGCCATTCCAATTTCAGTAGAATTTGATTATGCTAGAACGTTTCTTCAAATTAAGATATCTGGCTTCTTCATGAAGGTTGACAAACCGGAACTATTCCACTCTCTTATCAACAGCATGTATGAGTCCAGTTTGGCCAAAAAAGAATTTGTTCAGGCTGCTTTATCATTGGGTTTGTTAGCCAAAACCTATGAATGGGATGATTCTTACTATTTGCCAGCTTCTGAAGCTCCCAAATTCCCCGCTCAGTCAGAGTTCAAGAGAAAAGAGTCGTTATTTAAGATGATGGCTTTTAATTTTGTGAAAGGTGGTAAAATTGATCAGGCCATTGATATCTATAATGAATTGCTAAACGCATACAACAAATACAATTTTGACTTGAATGGCCTGAGTTTCTGTCATGGTGAGTTATGCAAGGCATACCGTCTTTTGGAAAATACAGGAAGCTTAGATCCATCTTATTTCTTGCTTAATTTTATTGGTTCGGGTTTTCCTACTCATGTGAGAGGAAAACAATTCATTCATGAAGACCAACCATTTATTCACATTACATCACTTATTCAGAAGTTGAACAGAATTCACGTGGGTAGTAGAATAATTACTAATGAGGATGAAGCCAAGAGGTTAGCTTCTGAGCCCCAAGTTGGTAAATATCTTTTTGTTAAGGCGGTTTCTCCTGGAAAGAGTTTGTCTGAAAGTACCCACTTTTCATACATGACCAAAAAGTTTATTGACAATAAGAATTTGAATGTGTTCGTTTCTACGAGAAGAATTCCTGGATCTACCAACATTTGTGACTTGTGGACAGAAGAAGTTACATATGAAACTGAAGCTACATTCCCAACTTTGATGAATTTCTCTGAAATCAAAAACAGTCGTGCAGTTAAGATTTCACCTATCAAAAATGCCATCAAATCATTGGTGGAAAAGAACTCTGAGCTCAAAGGGTTGGAATATTTACTTAAACGTAATTTGAAGGAAGGTGTTGATCCCAAGACAATTGCTGGTAGCACAGTGTTTAGTGATCTATCAAGAGTTCTTGCAGGTACCGTTGATTCTCCAGTGAATGGTGGTGTTGGTCAATACAGAGCTTTCTTTACTCTTGACTCAAGTGAATCTGATTACCAAGAAGACGTTATCTTCTTGAAGAATTGTTTCACTGACTTGATTGTTTTGCTGCATAAGCTTTTGAAGTTGCACAGTGCTTTGATTCCTTCTAATTTGATTCCTCAACATAGTGCCATGGTTGAACTTTTCTCTATCAATTTCAAGACCGAAATTGATGAATTACAATTGGATGTTAATGCTAAGTTGAACTTGAAAGAATTGGTTCACCATTTGATTAAGGCCAACGTACGTACTCGCCGCCACCGTCACCATCAATATAACCAAGTGGATCTGGATGTCGATTCTTTCATGGGGAACAGTGCAACTGGTAGTTCAAGAGACAATGATACCTATTCTTTGGCTGGTGAATCAATCCGCTCTGGAGGTTCCAGTCTAACAAGAAAATCGTCCTCGTATAGTCTAACTAGTAAGCCAACGAGTCTAGGTAAGAAAACTGCCTTGAATTTCAGATAGTGTTTTTTTGCCGTGATTTTGTTTTTTGAAACCATGTATATTTATTTTTATTTACTTCTTTTTTTGTTTTCTTAATATGTTAGTTTTGGTTTGGAGCTTCTAAATTCGAGAGCTGGATTCGATTGTACGACCTTTGAAGATCAAGTTCGCTCGCGATTGTAGATTTTAAACGAGTGTCGGAACGAGAAATCCAACTGATTTCAAGACGATCAAGTGTTGACCGATCAGAGTAAAACTTTCACTTCTCTCCCCTTGAACATTGGCATCAAGTCACTCAACTCTTTCATACTATTCAAAATGTCTTTAGATTCTGTTCTTTTAATTGGTGGAGCTGGTTTCCTTGGTTTACATTTGATACAACAGTTTTGGGAAGAAAGTCCAAGACCAGACATTCATGTTTTTGACATCAGACCCTTGCCTAACAAGATTTCGAAATATTTCACCTTTGACCCTTCTAAGATAACCTGTCACATTGGTGATTTGACATCGGAAGATGATATCAAGAAGGCCATCAAGAGTAGTCAGTGCAAAGTTATTGTTCATTCCGCTTCTCCAATGCACGGTATGGCCCAAGAGATTTACGAGAAAGTCAACGTCCACGGTACAGCCAACTTGATCAAGTGTGCCAAAGATATGGGTATACAAGTGTTGGTGTATACATCATCAGCCGGTGTCATTTTCAATGGACAACCCGTGCATAATGCCGACGAATCATGGCCAATTCCGGAAGTTCCAATGGACGGTTACAACGAAACCAAGGCCATTGCTGAAGAAATGGTGCTAAGAGCTAACTCATTCGAGGACAAGTTTTACACCGTGGCTTTAAGACCAGCCGGTATTTTTGGTCCTGGTGACAGACAACTTGTTCCTGGTTTGAGAACTGTGTTGAAAAACGGTCAAACTAAGTTCCAAGTTGGTGATAACAACAACTTGTTCGATTGGACATACGCTGGTAATGTTGCTGATTCTCACGTTTTGGCCGCTAAGAAACTTTTGGACCCCGTCGAGTACGAGAAAGTTGCCGGTGAGAAATTTTTCATCACAAACGATACACCATCTTATTTCTGGACTTTAGCTAGAACGGTCTGGAAAGCTGATGGCCACATTGACAACTACAATATTGTGTTGAACAGACCTTTAGCTATCGTTGCTGGTTACTTGTCTGTGTTTTTCTCCAAATTGGCCGGTAAAGAGCCAGGTTTGACACCTTTCAGAGTTAAGATCGTTTGCGCTTACAGATATCACAATATTACCAAGGCCAAGACTATCTTAGGTTATAAACCTAGGGTTGATCTTGAACAGGGTATTAGATACACTCTAGACTGGATGAACGAAACCGATGAAAAATAGATCAGCTTTTCTTTATAAGCCCAACCTAGCCACAGTGCCCAGAATTCGTAGCATGTACATTTTTTTTCTAAAGTTTAAGCATTTATTAATTGAAAACTTTCAATATTTAATATTTAACACATTCACTCTCCATGTAGTACAAGTCATAGATCATTGTTTCTCAAGACAAAAAAAAAAGATATATAAGCTGAAAGAAGGTCAAATATTGTCTACTTGGGATGGCATAAAATACACGTCTTTTCGGAATCATGCACACCCATCTTATCTAAGCATCTGGTATGATATCCATGTTTGCACTGAAAAACAATAATTTCTAAGTTTTGTTTATCTACCTCATTGACTTCGACACCCAATTTGGATTCTTGCCAGGTTTCAAACACATTTGGGTTGATACGGGAACCCCAGATGTTTTTACCACAAACCTCACACCCTAAACTACCCAAAGACCAGCCCTGTAATTTGAGTTTCTCTAATTGTTCCATATCCACATATATATCTTCGTTGACTAACTTCAAAATGATACCCAAGATTGCTTGTCCGTGTGAATAGGCTAAGCTGATTTCATTTAAAACTGGCCTCACATCACCTAATGTTGTGACTTTAACGGATGACCTGTTCAAAAACTCATAGAAAATCTTGGAGAAAGAGTCAGAGGACTCCTTTCGGAGATCAATTAAATTTGTGAATGCATCTTGTGTATACCTTTTGAAGACATTCAACACCTTATCATTTTCCGGATGGACAGTACCTATATTTTCTGAAGCTTGACTGGCCTTGACAAATAATTTGACAGTGGATTCTACCAATTCCAACAAGAGCAATTCATTCTCTGTTAAAGTTTCTGAATTGACAGTTTTGGACTCCTCAGATTCTAGAACTTGGAAACCCAAGAACAAATATTCCCATAGCTTATCACTCAATTGTTTACTGTAGCCTTGAACAATCAAATCCTCTCCGGTTTTCTGAATGATAGCAATAATTTTATGAACAGCTTTTTCACATCGATTGTCATTTTTGTAAATATCCACAATAATTTCCATTTCGTTATGCTTTTCCAAGAACTCCAATACATCAGCATTAATGTTGTTAAGTCCCAAAACATAGTCTTTCAACTTTTTATGGTTGTACTTTGATAGCAATCTGACATATTCGAGCTTAACATCTTTTGGAATTGCAAAGGTTAAAACTGATTTGTCTGACAATTCAATCAAGGAATTTGAATATACATACTTGTACTTTGAATCAGGAATATTCAAAATTTCAGAATTCAACTTGGGACAATGCTCACTAAAGACACGTGCCATTTCAGTTGGGTAATCTTTTATAAACGTTTCAAATTTGGATTTAATGAAGTCTTCAACTTGAATTCTTTCTAAGCTATTTGATTCAGAGTTGATAAAACACTTCTCTACCATCTCCGGAACCGACTCAAACATTTCTTGAATACCATAAGCACCGAAATTAACTTCGCTCACAATATCAGCACTTGGCTCTACAAATGGATTAAACGATAGGTCATCAGAGCTCTTGGAGACTGATTCTTCTTCCTCTTTGGCCTTGACCCAGAGATCGAGCAACTGTAACATTTTGTTCTCTGACTTATAGATACCAAGCAACGCGTTATAAAAACCAGCAGACTCAAGCATTGAGATCAAAGAATCAGAATCTGCTGGCTTGAAAACTTGTAACAAATTTTGCAAACTCAACTCACATTCATCTTTTAGGCCATCTTCTGGATATGAACATAATGTTTCCACAATTCGGCTTAATGTAGAATCCGAGAGTCTGATAAACTGAAGGTATTTTGGATAATTTCTGGATATGAAAATGGCCAAGTATGTCTTATCAACTGCTGAGAAATCTGAGTTTTCATTGAATATTCCAATTAAGACATCGGTAATATACTGTCTGTTGACTTTCAACTCATAGCTGTTGGTAGAATTGGAAAACGAGAGAACTTCATCATCGTTCAATAAATCATCTTCGAATGCTTCATTAAGGCAAACAAAGGTTTTGATACTATCATGCTTCAGTAAAAGGTATAGATATGGGAACGCTGGTTCTTGTTCGTGGTCTTCAAAAATATGTAGTTTTTCAGATCCCCTGGGCCACGAAATTGATGCTCCATTGAAAAGGGTATAGTACAAGTTCAGTTTTGCAGAATCCAATTGGGAGTCATCAATAGAATTATCAGTTGGGTATTGTCTTCCCGTCAGAATATAGGAAATGTATGGGTATATGTACAGGGAATCATTGGAAAGTCTAGCCAGTTCCTCGTCACTGTATGCTGTATAATTATAGGTCAATTTCTTAATCTCTTTGATGGCGTCAAACAAAGGAGAAATAAAATCTCCCATCAACGTGTTCCATATGTATGCTAGAGTATCATTCAAATGATTCTTTTGACAAAGTTGAATGGTCAAATCAATATCTAACTGTTTGATGTCTAGTAAACACAACAACTCTTCTAGTATCTCGCCTTTATCTTTGGCAATATAGTACTTCACCATACCTTTCAACACAATGGGTGGTAGAATAAGTAATTGGGCTTTCAAGATGAATGGCTCAAGAACCTCAAAATATAGATTTGATAGTTGACTTGATTCAAACTTTTCATAAACCGATTCATAAATTTCAGATGAAGAGTTTGTGGTGATGCAGATCTCAAAAGTTGTTCCTAAAAACTTCTCCAACATCTGCTCTCTTTCATTTGGAATAGCTTCTAGCAAAGTGGTATCTGTGAAGATGAAACTCAATGAGGCATCCAAGATCTGAAGAATGTCATTGTACACCAATTGGTGTCTTACCCCATCATCAGCAGGCAATCCAAGAAGAGCAAGATCACAGTCACCAGTGTAATATTTTCCACCTTGCTCTAGGGCAGCAATATATTTCCCTGAACGTAACAACTCAGCAAGAATATCAGCCCAGTTAGTTAATACACCGGAGACAAATTCTGTTTTACCAAGCAAAAACATCCTTCCTTTGAAAGCAAACACAGATCCATTATAGGTCTGGGTGATCAATCGTTCTTTATTATTTTCATAGCATGTGTTATATCTGAGATGTCTCGAAGCTAAATCAACCGAGCACAACACTTTGAATGGATCCCTACTCAAGAATATCAGTCTGTGGGACCTCGTCATCACAACAATAATCCTGGAATTTAGCCAGTATAGTGATACAATGCATTCGGAGCACACCCATCTTTTCTTGTTTTCAAACTTAAGCATCACAGATCTATTACCATTGCTATCGGTAATTGTATCACTACCAACTTCGAAAACAGTCAACACGTTGGACCAGCAATAGGCCAACAATGGCAGGTTGGTTGTGCTTTCTGTTTTGTTTCTTGTTGCAGGGAACCAACGGACAATGGCAGTCAATCCAAACGCTTCATTGAGTATCTTTGGTTTTCCAACTTTGTAATGAGTTTGTAATGATGGTTGTGTAGAGATGACTATGAGAGCATGAGGAGTGATCACAGCTAAGACTCCAATGTTATCTGTGAGCTGAGGTGAAGAGCCAATCGGCAATGGACTGAACGATATGATTGAGTTATGGTCAATGGAAGGAATCTTATCTCTTTTACCAAAAAGGATTTTGGATTTGACCCAATATCCCATGATTGATCTGCCACCCTCATGACAGACTAGATATCCGTTATCATCTGAGCTCATCAAAGCGGTGTGTCTTCTTCCAATAAATGAAATTTGAGAAATAGCAGTGCCTCGTAAATGGCCCTCCCTTGGGATTTTATTGTTGCCTTCAAGCTGATCTTGTGTGATGGGTTTCATGTGTAGTATTTGTTTCGGCTTTTTGGGTAATTCCCATAACAAAATGTTTCCAGATGAGTAACCTGCGGCCACATAGGTAGAATCCAATGAAAATGAAAGGGCTGTGACGGGTCCGAAATCAGATGATAAAGCATGTGTACTCAATTCACAGAGCTGAGTTTGTGAATAATCAAAGATAATCACAAAACCCTTGTATGTTCCGAATGCAATATGGGTTTCAGTAAGGGCCATACAGGTGACTTCGCCATACTGAATCTTGAAATCTCTTGAGTAAATTTCATTCGACACTTTCTTCATTTTCACCCAAGAAATGGCCTCTGGTCTATCTTTATATATCAATTGATCCACACTTTCATTTTTGGACGTGAATGAGTCTGAATCAATGGAGGACTGTAGTATCTTACTCCTAAGAAGATTGGGAGAGGCAGTGATTCTTGATTTGAGTCGTTCATCAAAATGACGTTTTCTTTTGGCACTGGAAAAACTGGATGATGCAATTGAAGATGAAGACATAATACTTGCAATTGGAGATGGTGAATTGACTGGAGTCTCCAGCAGTGGGAATTTTGTGTTCGGTGTGGATATCAGTGGATTTGTTGATGAGAATTGCTCTGGTTCAATCACCACACTATCATCTTGGTTAAAATCAACAAGTTCGGTGAAATTATCATCCTCTTTTGGTGAAGACATCTTTTTGAAACAAAACAGTCACAGGTGAACCTCCTGTATGATATGATGATTGATTGTGGGTATGTAGCAATCTTTTCTGAACCATGATTCGATTCATCATCCCAATCGAAGCTGTTTCCCTTTTGAAGATGGCAGATGGCAGATTCCCTATGAACAGCAAAATGCACCAGCCACCTGTGGCAAATTAGTGCATCAGAGGCGCACCAGTGCACCCAGCACTGCCCGTTTCTCTCATCTAGACTCTACGCCTTATTAACGTATTTGGCGAGAGGGCTCACACTGCACTGAGAGAAAAGTGTAAGGTGTCTCTAGCTGTCTGTACCAGTGTTCTTGGGAGTTTGTCACTTGAGCGTTGACTCTTGATTAAACGAAAAGACCCATTGCTTCTTCTATTCAGTTTTCACATCTCTTCACTTCTGAATTCTAATTGACGGAATCACACACTCGCAGATAGAGAACAACATCAGTATCACCAGAAGTTACATTCAGGCCAAATAAAACTATGGATCCCTGGAGTGCTATTGCCGGAGGAGCAAAAATCCTTTCTCAAGATGTAACTTATGCTCAAGTGCTTGCTGCTAAAAAGGCCCTAACAGCGATGGCTGATCACAAGGATTTATTGGTTCAACTATGTCTCAACTGTGCAAATAATGATAGCTTACAAATCAAACAACTGTTATCTGAGGACAAGTCAGTGCTGGACCAGATGGACACGCAAGGATTAACTCCTTTGATTTATGCCATTTGTTTCAATAATAAAGAATGTGCTGACATCTTGCTTGCCTTTGGAGCCAATCCTAACAGAGCTGACCATTTGGTAGGATGGACTCCCATCATGTGGGCCGTTTACTTTGATTACCAGAGTATCGTGGAACAGTTACTCAGTTGCAATGCTGATCCAAAGTTGAAGAGTGAAAAAACTAAGAAATGTGCACTCGATTTCTTGAAACCTGATACACCAATGTACGACTATTTCAAATCACACAATTATTTGAATCAACCTCAAATTACAGATGATGACACATTTTACAAGAAAAACATAGTGAGTACAACAGAGGAAGAAGATGCGTTCCAAGCACAATTGAAATTACAAACAGCAAGTTATGCGAAGCTGAGCGTATCAGATGACGCTTTGAAAAGTCACAAGCGTGGAAAATCATCAACCAAGTTTGTCAGTGAAGAATCACTGGATCTTCATGGATCATATGATGAACAATTTGATTTCAATGTGTTACTACCCAAACAATACAAAAAGTTCAATGATGAAAGTATTTCACAGACTATTGATTACATTTTCGGATTATACGGAAACCAACACAACAGACCAATATACCCAGCGGCAATTGCTTACCAATGCTTAAGGTATGCCGATGCTAAAATTGACCGTCCTGACATGGTTGAGATGTTTATTGATTATTTCTTAACTAGGGTCAGAAGTATCACCAACACCAAGAGTGGTGTGGTTCAATTGCAATCCGCTCAAAATCAAACTACAGATATCGTTCTGCTTGGTTATTGGATTTCATGTATCAACCATCTTTACTATTTCCTCTACAGAGATGGTGTCACTCGTTTCTATGACAAGTATCCTAAGATATTACAAGATTTGGTGTCTGTTTTACAACCGATGATTTCTCAATTGGCTTTTTCATTGGATGCTAAACTTGAACCATTATTGGAACCCTGCATTTTGGATTACAATAGTGTTCCTGATATGGACACCATCTATAAAAACAACTGGAAGTTATTCAGATCGAAACAAAGATCAAGCAAGTCATCATATGACGAGATCATGAATATGTTATACCCACCATCGATTCAAGAGCAAATGAAACCTTCTCCTTTGAAAATCATTCAGACTTTGGGTGCCTTGGTTTATGTTCTGGAGTTGTACCATATCAATGAGGTGATTAAGCAACAATGTTTTTCATCTGTTTTGTATTTTTTCGGAGCATCATTGTTCAATAGAATCATCGCTAACAAGAAGTACTCATCCAGAATGAAGGCATTACAAGTGAGATTGAACATATCTTATATTCAAGATTGGCTGAGAACAAATGACTTGACTCCATTTAGAGCACCCGATTTCGATTTTAACGATCCAAAGTACCCTGACTCTATTGTTCATGAGAAGATATCATTGAAGAACGTTGCTAGATTCGGAAACAATCCTAAAGATCCAATGGATGCCACTTTTTACTATTCTTCATTATACAAGATTGGACAACATCACTTACAGCCAGTCATTGAGTTATTGGAATGGTTACAGATCATGACTGGTTTGAAGCATGACTTGAACTCATTCAAAGAAACAGTGAACAATTTCCAGACTTTAAACTCCACACAGATTCTGAAAAGTGTCAAGAACTATAATTATGAAGTTGATGAATCCAAATTTTCAAGTCAATTGAAATCCGATCTCAAGAAACATCCATTCGACGCCAAACAACCATCATTCTACACATCATTAAACAAAGACTTCATCAACACAGGTCAAGTTTTCCCAGTGACGCTACCAAACTTAATCGAATTGCTCCATCAATACGGAGGAGACTTGAAAGAATACGACTTGAAGAAATTGAAACTTTATCAGCCTAACCTACCAATTGAAATCGAAGATGATTTGGATGATCTCTATGACAAGTATGGTAAAGAAGGTGAGAATTATGAGGATGCGAATGATACTTTCCAGAACAGGGATGATGATGGGGAGGAGGAGGAAACAAGAGTGGACACTTCTGAAAGTCCTATACCTGCTCCTGAAGTCAATGCTTTCACTAGAGACGTTGAGAATAGAGAGTATTTCAGCTCCATTGCTGTGCCTTCGGGAATAGCCCAGAAGACTTGGGTTAGGAGTATTGGAACTCAGGAGGATAATGTGAATCCTTGGGCTTGAGTTCGGGTTCTTGGATGTTTGTTGTTTAATCTCCCGTTTTTTTTGTTTTGTTTTATTTATGATACCATTCACATGTCACTATGTCACTCTAGCTTTCCAATCTTTTGCGTTTGAGAATTAGCTGAACATCTTAAATTTCCTTATGATGCCTTAGGCTCTTGAAACTGTGTACTTCACCTAATTAATTTGATTTCAATTTTGGCTTGCATGTTCTTTACATACTGCCTGATTTTTTTTTCTTTTTATTTTTTTATTCTTATTTAGTTTGTGTATAAGTTTTTGTAAATTTGATAGATCATAAAATAATCAATTTTCTTCCGTAAACTTAATTCAATTAAATCAGTCTAAATTTAGTTTCTCTAGAAAAAGAAAAGGAAATGATAAGGTCGGCTTGTACAGCCACAGCCCACGTTCCACTTGCACCGCCACCCGAGGCCGTGCCAATCTTTGAAATCCAGCTCAGCTCGGTTCCATGATTCTTGACAGCTGTAGTTTTTAACCCGAATTTTTTAGGTTAGGTTAAGGTCGCCTTGCAAGTTGCCGCCAGATCAATGGGATAGTGACATGTCACCAGTGGAGCAGTCCGGGGCATGGCATCCCAAATTATTATGTTGGGGACAGCGGCCCATATGGGAGATAGAGCATTGGAGAGGTGTAAGGGGTTATAGGGGTGTCCACAGTCCAGGTAGTTTGAGTTGAGTTCAAGAAATTTCTATGAGGCCCTTTGGAAAGGAGAGTTGGTGGGTAGTTAGAGGAAGGAAGCCGTGCTTGCGGAATTATTGAAACTCCAAAGTTGAAATTCTCACATGTGTGGCCGGTCGGCCCGTGTATCTTGTGTATCTTGTGTATCTTGAGGAAATCCTGAATCCTACGTCACCCATGAGTTCCCAAGTTCCCAACGCTCTCACCGCACACACACCGTACACAGCCTGACGTTATGGAATCCACAGAGTCCAGACTGAGACTGAGACTGAGACTGAGACTACCGAAGTGAGGCCTGCCATATTTACGTCTTGTTCATCTGGTAGAGTACAGACACAGCACTGAGCACTACCAAACAATCCTTCCCTCTCAGTTCAACTGACAAGTCACATTCTATACCTCTGCAAAAAGACACCTATACTGCTTTGGGCTTTGGCTGAAATTCATCGTAAGCTTATTTCTTTCCCATCCACACAACAATAACAGTCAAATTCAACCCATCATCTCATCGGTTTTTTTGATTTTTGATCCACGTTTTAAAGACATTTTGCACCACCTTAAGGAAAATCAGACCCTGTTATCAGTATCATACGACAATACACAACACAACCTGTATCAAGTTTATTCCTGTCGATTATCAATCTTCATTTCTCGACTTATTTCCCCATCATTTCAATAATCTCAAAATTATCACGCAATCATGATGCCCTCACCAAACCCATTAGCCATAGAGGCTGCTAACGCAACAAATCAAGCAGCTGCAGCATACAAAACAAAACAACATCATCATGCCATAGGAATAAATTTCGCCAATTTCAACCAAGATTTCACTTGTATTTCCGCCGGTTATCAATCGGGTTACAGGATATACAATTGTGATCCATTTGGTCAATGTTTCCAAAGACGCGATGGTAGTATCGGCATAGTTGAGATGTTGTTTTGTTCTTCATTACTTGCCATTGTAGGCATCGGTGAACAACCTGCTTTATCGCCACGCAGATTGAAAGTGATAAATTCCAAGAGACAGACAACGATATGTGAGTTGACTTTCCCAGGAACAATATTGTCTGTGAAGATGAATAGGGAGAGACTGGTTGTGTTACTTGAAGAGACAATTTACATTTATGATATCAACAATATGAGGCTTTTACATACTATAGAGATTCCTCCTAATCCAAATGGGTTGTTGGCGTTGTCTCCTAATGCTGAGAACAATTACTTGGCTTATCCTTCGCCTCAAAAAGTTATGAATGCCAACAGTCAAGATCAAATTGGTGGCAATACAGCTGGTTCTAACAACATTAGAAATGGTGATGTGATAATCTTTAATGCTCAAACGTTACAACCTTTAAGTGTCATAGAGGCACACAAGACCCAATTGGCTGCCATTTGTCTCAGCAAAGATGGAACGTTGTTAGCCACAGCAAGTGATAAAGGTACCATAGTGAGGGTGTTTTCCATTGAAACTGGTGTGAAGTTATATCAATTCAGAAGAGGTACATATCCAACTAAGATTTATTCATTGGCTTTCAGTCCAGATAACAGATTCATCATTGCCAGTTCAGCCACTGAGACAGTTCACATTTTCAGACTGGGTGAAGAAGAAGCCGCCAATACTAAGAAAGCCACCAATAAGAGACTCAGAATACCGAACAACAAGCCAACTGCATCAACCGTTCCTGGTGATATTGATCGTCAGACGAGTTCAGATGAGGATGTCGAAGACGATGAAGAAGATGTTGATGATGAAGAAGACGAAGATGGTGATGTCTTGGAACCATTACCAAGTGGTCTTACCTCTGGAAGAAAAGTCTCTGTTGACTCAACAAGTTCAGTCACAAGCGGAGATGATTCATTGATAAATAAACCTGAACCAATGGTTGACAATTCAAGAAGATCAGTGGCCAGAATGCTAAGAAGAACGTCACAGTCACTGGGTAGAAAAGCTGCTGAAAAAATGGGAACTTATTTGCCACCTAAATTCTCCTCGATTCTTGAACCAAACCGTCATTTTGCATCGTTGAAAGTTCCTGCTGCTAAAGATATAACCACCGTTGTTGGTATCAGTGATAAGATATCTGATGATTTGATTCCTTCTGTGTACGTGCAGGACGCCGCGGGTACCAGTACCGGTTCAGGAAGCTCACCCGACGTGGCTGATGATCTAGTGAATCAGAAACTGTTGCATGTGATGGTGTTGACTTCAGATGGGTTTTTCTACAAGTTTGGTTTGGATCCTGAAAGAGGAGGCGATTGTGTGCTGTTGAACCAAAGAAGTTTGATTGAATGATAATATATAATATATATAAGCTGACCAAATATATAAACGTACGCCCTTTTGTCTAACACAAACTACGAGCCACGAATCATGACGCTTTTGATGATCGAGTGATGTATATGCTATCGAACCATTTGGCTACTACCCTTTTAATATTTTTCGATCTGTTTAAGAATGTTTGAGTGTATATTCAGTTTGTTTACGTGTTAAATATATCGAAGTACCACTGTGATGCGCCTTATATAAGCATATTAAGCGATAATTGGTGCATGCCCGTCCCTTTGAGAACATATGGCTATATAGCTTAGATCTGCCAATTTGTGCTTAATTATTAAGAATTCAGTTTAGTATATACATGTGGAAAACGTGGAGGTGTATAAGCCTGCAAAGGCCATGTATATCTATGACTCATGCAAATCAAGATGATAACGAATAATTTCAAAAATGACAGCATGATTTGCAGATTATTCACCAACTGTGAAGACCGTAGTAATGGTGTAGATTGAATGTTACATGAAAATGGACATATCTCACCCCTTGTGATTTCTGAAAAACATTTAACAATCAGCAAAAAATTCTCAAACAATAGGGTGTCTTTGTAATTGGCATTGGCAAATAGGTGTGAGGTGTGACACTATGAAGGTTTTTCCGGGCGGAAAAACTTTTCTCTTTTTTTTTTTTGATCGATAATCAGAGCGAGTTGCATTACAGTCTACCAATTGGACCTCGTAGTTCACTTAGCAGACATCATCGATCTCGTAAATTAGGATGGCTGCGGTAGCGGCCAACATCGGTGGGATATCTTACAAGAGATCAAAAGGTTAAAACTATCGTATTTGGTACTTCTTACACTAATCCTATCTTTGCACCCTCCGATTGGCCCACTGATTTCCATAACTAGCTACTGCTTTTTATTTACCAGGTTTCAAATCCACCTGTCTACATATTAATTAACTATCTGCCACTGTTTCGCGTGTTTGCACCTGCAGCTCAATTCTCCTTTTCTTTTCCCAGCATATTCGAAAACCCACAGGCCTGCAAATTTACATCACCACAACCATATAATATCAAGCAGCCCGCCCTTAGACACAGTGTTTATTCAGTCTTTTCATCAACAACGTAAACCAAACAGCTTAAAGAGCATCAATAGTTGTCTTAAGACCCAGACCTTCATTTCTGAATCAGCAGCAGCTCATCAACACCCTTGTTTGAACCCCCCGAATTCGCCCACTAAAAAAAGACATACAATAACACATCCTCACTCCAGATCATTATCAACAATGGGTAGAAACAAGAAAGATAACGTTCGTCAAACCGTGTTGTTTGACATCAGACCAAGAACAGAAGACAGAGATGTCATCTTGTTGAAAGGTTCAGCACATGATGCCAGTTCGGTGTTGTTTTCAGGTGTCGTTGTTGTGTCTGTGCTTGAACCTCTCTCTGTGAAGAAGTTTGGATTGAAGTTATTTGCCACTTTGAAACTGAATTGGGAAGATAAACATACGACAATGAAGGGAACAGAGTACGTGATTCCGTTGAATTTCAATAGAGTCTTGTTTGATTTTGAGTGGGATTCCATCAATTTACATGAGTTTTTGAACCAGTCCAGTTATACGCCGATCCAGGAGAGTTTTGGAACGGCTGGCTCTTCCACCAATGTTACTAACCCCACCGGTTTCACCACGGGGAAGGTTACTACTTCAAATAAGTCTTCGGCGACTTCTTTGACTTCTCTGAACAACAACAATTCCAGCAGCACACATACCAACAATCTCAATTCAAAACAGTCGAATTCAAACCTGGTGAGAAACAAATCATTCACAGCTCTAGGGAAAAACAAATCATCTGCAAACTTGAGTTCTTTGAATCTCTCCGCATTTACATCTTCGAAAGGCGACACGGTTACGCTCCAGCCGGGAAACTATGAGTTTCCATTCCAGGCTTTCCTTGATGGATCCATTCCAGAATCAATTGAAGGTCTTCCCGGCTGTTCCCTGGTTTACAGACTGCAATCAACGATTGAGAGAGGCCGTTTCTCATCCTCATTGGTCACCAAGAAACTGGTCCATGTGGTGAGAACTTTGACTACTGACTCCTCCGAACTGTCCGAAAGTGTTGCAGTCGATAACACATGGCCTAAGAAAGTGGACTATTCCATCACTGTTCCTACTAGATCAATTGCCATTGGTGCTAGATGTAGTATTGAATTCACACTGGTGCCATTGTTGAAAGGTTTGAGGTTGGGTTCCGTGAAAGTCAGATTAGTTGAGTATTCAAGTTTTGCCGCTTCGACGAGCACACATATGGATGAAAGAGTTGTGATGAGTAAGACCGTTCCTAAAGTCACTGTTGATTCAAATGGTGTTGATATATGGAAGGATTCAGAGATGGATATCAATGGTGTGTTTTTCAGAAACGATTCTTTGGAATTGGCTCAAGATAAATGGGAAGTCAGAACGTTTTTGGATATTCCGGCTTCGTTGGATAAAGTGACTCAAGACTGTGATATTTCGCGTTATGTTAAAGTGAGACATAAACTTAAGTTCTCCATTGCTTTGATCAATCCCGATGGACATGTTTCTGAATTGAGAGCCACTTTGCCAATCTCATTGTTTATCAGTCCTTTCATTCCTATCCAAGGTAAACGTTTGGATGAGTTCGATGACTTGTTCAGTGGAAAGACACAAAACGCAGAAGATTTAACTGTTCATTACAAAGGTGATGAGATTATATTCAATAACGATCACAATAGAAGTGGATTTGTGACACCTGGTGCTAGAAGTTCAGATAATCTATATGGCGCTGCGTCTGAACCTACATCTCCAGTTCAGGTTACAGCAGCATCCAATTCGTTTGCCAATACTCAAGATTTGATGGCTCCTCCAAATTATGAAAATCATATTTACGATAGACTCTACAGTGATGCAACTTTTGCTTCTCATACTGCTTCTCCACCAAACGGGTCGCCTATACATTCAAGTTCGCAGAACAGTAGTAACAATGTTTCAAGTGCTCATATTGCGGAAGAGTTCAGTATGACTCCATCCGAAAGCCGGTTTGCTTCTCAACTAATGTCCAATCTATCTTCCCTCAATGGAAAAAACAAACCTTCTGAACCTTCAGGTTCAACTCTAAGAGCTCCAAGACCAATTTTTAGTTTGATGGATGATGAACCAACTCCAATGTCTGATAATGGTGGTGATTTGGATTATTTCTCAGCGAGACCAGAGAGTGGGAGACTTCATTCCAATAGACCAATTCCGGGACCTACTTTTGAAACAGGTGTCAGACTACCTGCTGTGGACTCGTCTTCTGCCATACCTACTGCTCTAATGTCACCTGGCACTCGCTCACCTGTTCATATTTCCAGAACCAACTCTTTCCTCAATAACACAGATCACAACAGCGTGTTATCGACTCCTGTTTGGGAAGGTGAAGTTTTATCCAGGGTTCCATCATATGATACAGCCGTCAAAGAGGCCGATCACATTGCTTCTGAGGATTTGACTCCAGCTTATGAACCAGATACCAACAATTTCAGTCCATCACGCAATCAATATGCCAACAACAATAGCGGATATTACAGTCATCACACAAGTGGAATCAACTTGGAACTGTTAAACTCTAGACTAGAAAAAGTTCAAGTTTCCAATGCTTCCTCACCTCCGACTAGTTCTCATATCTTGACCAAATCAATTGGTGGTAGTTCAATGCAGTCCATTCAACATCAACTTACGTCAGGATTGGCTCGTTCTAGAGGCTCATCTGCAAATACCTCGCCGTCCATATCCAGAACCCAATCTTCAGCTAATATCCATATTGTCCCACGTTCTGCAGTTTCTCCTAATTCCCATTCCCATACCCCATCATTCTCACAGTCTCAAACACCGGAAGCATACAGTGTCAATGTTCCACTGGCAATACAACAACAGCAACAACAAAACTCAACAAATGCAAGTTCAGCTTCTTCGATTAATGTTCCAAGACCTGTTCATGTGCGTACTCTTTCGTCAGGTGCAGTTAGTATCATGCCCACTGGCAATGCAGTCAGTGCAGGTGCCAATGGTGTTGGATCAGTTTCTCTGGCTAGGGCAGCTAGTGTGAGTAGTGTGAAGTTGAAGAGACCTGATTTAGGCTCAAGAACTTCTTCCAGTTTGCATTTGCATATGCCTAAGAAGTCTGGATCGTTTGCTAATTTGAGCTTCCTGCATAAAAGAGAGAAGACAAAGTGATAGCTTCCAATAGCTAAGGTTTCCACATATTCATGGTTTTTAAGATATAGTTTTTCTTACATTTCATTCTATATTACCCTTTTCTTACTAGAGTTTTTAGATCTGTATCGTTTCTCACATTACTTACTACCCTAGATACGTTTTTTTTATATACCTACTGGATTATTTCTGCATAGATCGATTGAAATTTACTTTTACTTGTTTTCTGTTGCACTACTAGCGACCAGTAAGTCTTAAATTCGTAAATTAAGACCACTATAAAAAGGAAATCATATGTATATATGCAAAAAACAATAAAAATACACTCATTTAAGGATTAAAACGAAAAACAAAAAAAGCACTCACAAACCATACGCGTATCATTCGTTACTAGTTAGAAAACGAGGCGCGCTACCTAAATCACTCACGAGGTACTGATCATCACGAAAAAATCATAGCCCCAAAGCAAATCCAAGAACATTGAACATCCCCTGACTTGAAGCCTTAGCAGTACTAGCACTGGTAATCACAAACTCATCAAGATAACCCAAATACCAAGCTACACCAGCACCAACAGCACTACAACCCAAGATCACAATATGGTATTTCTCCCTATTCATGAACTGAGCAAATGTGAGTCGGCCATCTCCACGACGTTTAGCTAACACTGCATCTGATGGTATTGACGCATGAGTTGAATTTGTCTTTGAGACAGCTGAACGTAACTTAGAGGCGGCTTGCAATGTGATTGCTCTCTTTTGAGAGTTTGACTGAGAGTGTTGGGGCCCTGTTGATGTTTTTGAATCGCTGTTGTTTGTCGTTGATGTCGTTGATGTCGTTGATGATGATGAGTGGAATAGTTTGTTGAAGAATGAGGCTGAGGTTGGTGATAAGGGACCGGACGATGATGAAGTTGTCTGGTTTGATGCTGCTGTGCCACCTACTGACGAAGCTTTTGTTTTCACTGCTGATACAGCTGTGTTTTTCAAAAGTGTTGCCTTGGTTGTGCTGAGGCTACGGCTATGACGTTTTCCAGATGAAGTTGAAGATGACTTGCTAACACCTTTTTTGTCGGTTGAACTAGCTGATGACTTTATTGATGAAGCACGTGAAGATGCTTTGGATTTAGAGGACTTGTCATCCACTAAAGTTGTCTCTGAATCAACAGATGATTTAGAGGATGTTGATGATGATTTGGAGAGCCTTTTCAGATTACTTTTCAAACTGTGGGTTTTCTCTTTCCAATCTTTCTTGATTCCCATTTTTTGTTCAGATTGTAGTTGTTTCGGTAGTGGACTGGAGGTCAATTTAGATGCTGTCTGTTTAACAGTTGATGTGCTTGTTGTTGTCGATTCTGCACTTGGTTTTCTTGCCTTGACTTTGTAGATTGGTCTTTTCTTATACACTCTTTTAACTCTTGATTTTGCTGTAGCTGTGGCTGTGGGTGTTGATGAAACTGGAACTGATACTGAAGGTGCTTCTATCTTCTTTGGAATAGTAGGGGTTGAGACAGCTGTCGACAGAAACTGTTTCAAAATCAATGAAGTTGGGGAAATAGTGCTGATTATATAAACAGGAGATGATCTGAAAAATGACATTTATGGGCGTTGTTTTTCAAATAATTAAAAAAATATTGCAAACATGCACCTTTAAATATTGGGCAGGCGGGATTCTTTGCTCTTAAATACACGATCTGGTCATTAATCAATGCTTTGCCATCCTATGCCTTCAATTATATGATTTATCCACACAAATGCTTTGTTTACAATTAACCCTTGAAATTAGTCTCTAGGCCGGCTTAATTTCGAGATCAATGGATTTGAAAACTAAACGATGAAAGAACGTTTTTCCACAAATCAAATGCAAATACCATCATAGCGTGTACGCGTCAATTCCTTCCCTCGAGAGTCCATGCATACGGCTAAACTCATGAAAGATAAACACATGTGTGTTTATACACAAAGTGAAGTCTAGACATGGTCTACAAGATACGTTTGAGCAGATCTAGAAGTTAATGGAATTAATTGCAATCCAACTTCATGAAGAAGCCTCAAATACGCTTACGGTGTGGGGTCTGGACATATTTAATTGGCTTAGCCTGGCCCAAAGCCCAAGCATGCATGTGCACAGCTCGAGGATGCAATCACATTTTAGTAAAGTTTTTTTTCCGGCTCAGCTGTGAGTACAAATTAATTTGATTGATGATTCATAAGAGTTGAATGGCTATAACGAATAACGAATCATAATTCATTCTACGGATCCCCTTCTGGATGTACAAACAAGTTAGAAGAACATGAAGTAGAAAAAGTTAGAATTAAATAGATGCAAAACGGATTATAGAAAGAAAAAGACTTAACAAAAAGGTCGAAAACACTGGAAGTTGAAACGCTTGTCACTATATAAAGTATGGATCAAGACATCAATATATGGAACACTACAAAACAGCAATTCAATCAAGTACCTGTATGAAAATCGCCTGCTATTCATCAAAGGCGAAAATTGAAAAATAACATGCAACACTTCGACAATTCCAAATTGTATATTGATTGGAGACAAAATCATAAATGACAACCATAGGAATCAGAGCATAGCCAAGCCAGCTAACACAACAACGGACAAACCACCAGAGAGCCCCAAGTAATTGGCACCACCACTGGATGAAGATGAAGCAGAGCCGGAGCCGGAAACAGAAGCCAAACCAGATTCAGGACTGGCGGTGACTGTAACGTATTCGTAGTCATCGTCATCACTGCTGGATGAAGAGGCGGCGTAAGCACCAGCCAATAGAGAGGATACGATAAAGTATTGAAGCTTCATTATTGTGTTTGTGGATGTGAGTAGTGTGTGTTTTGTTGTTTGATGCTAAACAAGGATGGCAGTTACAATTCAAATGGGAGTTCAAATAGACAAACAAACAGGAGATTCACTGTCCCTTTTATATTTCTCTTGAAAACACAAAGTAAACCATAGCACCATGTTTCAAACCCACATCATACACCTGATCATCATATCAGAAAGATATATGATAGCAGATCACATGTAGCCCATCCAAAGAGGTTCTAGCAAATGCCAAGAAATCAGACACGGTACATGAAATGCACATGCGCCATCAAAACCGGATCAGATGATACACATATCGTCAAATCAAATCAGATTTCAATTGAATCCAGCTAGTTAAATCCAAATGGCCGGCAGATTCAACCTAGGCCAATGCTTGATCTTCAACAATTGTTCATCTGAAATTTGAGATGCAAAGGGAAAAATTAGGTGCTTGTAATTGGAATGAGCTATAGAGGATGGACTAGGTCGCATGTCATGATTCATATATGGGCCCAAACTAAAAATTTCAGGTATAATAACGCAGCCCGGCGTTTGTCTTCAGTTATTAACCGAGTGGAATTGGCCATATGTGGGACCCTAAATGGCGTGCAAACAGTGCCCTGATTTGATCTGGTATTTGCCATGTGGATGCATCATGGGTGTACCTGTACGTTCAATAACAATGGTATGCAACAACGTGTCTGGGGGTTCACGTACTGTTTTGGGACTCGTGTGCTTGTCAATTGTTGGTTCATGGCTGGCACGCAAGGAAGATCTTTAATGAAAGGGTTTTGAGCTTGAAAGTGGTTAATTTATCGTTGATCAAATGCATCCAATTAAGATGAAATTGGTTTAAAATGGCTTGTTGGTTGTTGTTGTCAGAGGAGTAATTGTCACTCTATTCTGAGTCTCGAGTCCTAGACCAAACAACACGATGCGCAGATTCAGCCCATGGGCCTGCATGCCTTTCAAAGAGATCGATATACTTTGTTGAGCATCCATCATTATCAAGTTTCAACACGGTTCAGGGCTCGTCATCACGAGTAAAGCATATATGTATCGTTTCAAATGATTGATAGACAATGACCTCTTGTTTCTTAATGAGGTTATACGTATTTCAATTTACAGAGTGAAAGGGGAGCGTAGACTCCTAATGGATAAATAAACAGGGCCGATCGTTTAGGATGGCTTGTTTCATCGCAGGGCTCATAACCAGAACAGCTTATCGTATCTGTATTTTCTTCTGATAGCTCTCTTGCTGAATGAGTTTTAGTAGCCAACATCCAGTATATTAGAATTAAATACAAATGAAATAAAACAACATCTACAGAGTGTAACAAAAGTCAAAGTGGAAAAAGAAAAAAAGAAACGAAATGAAAATTATTAGTCAATGAACAAACTAGCTTACAATTGAACCTCTCATTTCCAATCTTCCAACTCATCATCTGTGTCAGAAACTCCCTTCAACTCCTTAATACAACGTGCCAGCCTCTTAACCCATCTTTTATGTCTAGTTTGCTCCTTACGATATGACGTCCAGTTAGTATTGATATGAGAAACCATTTTCTTGCAAAGCAGACCAATGACTTCATCGTCCTCTATTAAAAGTTCGCTGAATGTTTTAGCTGAGTTCAATTCCACTGTGTCTGAAGTACTGTTGTTATTTTCTCCTTGTTGATGATTGTCACTCTTGGCTTTTGAGAGTTCTCTTTCTCTGAGATAATAGTAGAGTGTTTCTCTGAGTTCTATGTCTTGGTCGTTTTGATCGTCAATGTCGCATGCTTCAGCAGCCTCATCGTTGATTTCAATTGCCTCGAGTTCGTCACTTTCAGTATTGGAATTAGTTTCAAAACTTTCTGTGCTTTGCTCTTGTTCTTCTTGTTGGTCAAATAATTGTTCAAGCTGTTCCAAATGTCTTTCAGTCAGAGATTGTGAGAATAACTGTGTTAACCGTTCTGATTGAGTCTCAATTGGAGTCTCAAAGGAGGTATAATATCTGGTCTCAGTTTCAGCATCAGTTCCCGTTTCAGTTATATCCGAGGTATCAGAGATGGTAATACACGAACTAACACCATCACTGTTCACCATCATACTAGAATTCTCAGAACCAGAAGATGCAATGGACTCTTGTTCTCTGTCTCTATCTTCATCTCTCTCACTTTCAACTTCCGAATTTTTTTCTGTCACAGAATCACATTCTTCACCCTCATCATCATCACCATCATGAATCTCCATCAACTCAATAAGCTCCTTCAACTGGCTCATATCAGCCACATCACCACCACCTTCCTTCTTATTCTCATTCACACGAACAACAGTCCATACCTGATCGAAAAACTCGGTCCGGATAGGCCACTCCAAAGGATACTTCTCCTCTTTTTCCTTCTTCTCATGGTGTTTATGCACCTTACGCCACATACGATGCATCTTTCTCTTCGCTTTTAGTGATAGTTTCAGCGGACATGGTTCAACTATAATATTTGCGTTTTCGGCACTGGTGAATGAAATTGCAGTTGCTGCTGGAGTTATCTTGCAGAGTGGTGGTGTAGTTGGTGATTGGATTGGAGTTGGTTCGTTAGATGGTGAGTCTAATCCTGATGTTTGTTCGTATTGGTACTGGTATTCGTCTTCGGCGGTACCTTCACGTAAGAAGTCGTCCAGTTTCTGGTTCGCCATGTGGATGCGGTTGGTTGGATCGTGATAGAAATGATAGTTATTCAGAAGCATTATTTGGGGTTGGGTTAAGTTGAAGGGATATTAAATACTGGATTTTGATTTGTGGTTTGTGTTGGGTTTTGGGGGTGATATGAGAGCTGAAAATATGGGTTTAAGTATGGAAACAGAAGAAAACAGTGATGGATGTTTGGGATCAAGAGTTGAAGGAACATACATTCCTTTTTATACCTCATGATTATACCAAAACTGATCTATTATTTTATCCGAAATTACAGAATTTTTAAATGTTTCCAGCTGTCCTGGAGTATATAGTGAAATTGCATGTCATGGATATGCGTACAGAAACTCTTCATGCTCAAAGTTGATCTGTTTTAGTTTGATGAGACCGATCATCTTTGACTTCATGTATAATGGCGATTTTTAATGGCGATTTTTAATAACATCAAACTACCAAACCAAAAACTGTTCTCTCTAGTTTTTTGTATTGAGAGTTATCAATCTTAATCGAATTGCATGTACAGTTTACTATGGAAGAGGTCTTATATGAAGTACGCGGGCCCCATATAAAAAAGACTTTGAGCTCGATCTCTGTTTATAACCGATGTCGGAGCTCGCGGTTGAAACTTCGGTCTAATTTTCAGATCATCTTCCATTTTCTCATTTTTCTTTTTTTAGGTCGATATACTTTTAGTTTAAACAGAGATCATCTTCTGTATGACAGTTACCTGAAAATTTCAGATTACACGTTTAATGTTACCAAATAACAAAAAAAGGAAGAATCTTGAAGAGAGCGAGTATAAAAAAATGCTAAAATTCGAATGAGCTCGAGTAAAATGCAAAATGTGTCAGTCTTGTGACTATAAATATTCGTTAAAGACACATTCAGTAGAGATGATGGACCAATCATCAGTTTCAATGCAACTCCAAATACAGGATATTAACTCTAGTACATGAAACAAGTAAAGTAAAGTAAAGTAAACAGAAAACAGGTAACGAAAACGAAAGGCCGCATATAAGTGAATTCGTATGTGAAATTGAAATGTGCAAGCTCACGTTGCATGTATCTGAAAAGCTTTGAGAAATTCCGCAGCATTAAAAACTAGTCTCCTTATGTGAGTTTCGAAATGTGAGGATGATGTCGTGGGGAATGAAGTAGGATATAATTGTAACTGTAACTCTGATATTGATACGAGTTTGGGATTCTCGTAATTGCGCAGGTTGACATCAAGCCAATAAAATTGTACGATTGCAAGAGCAATCAACACCCGCACGTCTTAAGAAGAAAACAAAACCAGTCCTTTAATAATAAGCCAAACCAACTTAACAACCAACGCCAACAATCCAATACCAACGACACCACCACCAGCATACATTATAACCATTGACCCGTTTTCCTCCCACCAACTCAACTCAGCTGTTTCCTCAAGTGTTTGTGGTTGTGATTGCAATTGTAATTTCTTCTTAATTTCATCTTTATCGAACGGAGTCAACTCTTTGGAAAATATCACGTTTCTTGATGTTTTCGATCTTATTATTTTTCTTCCATCACTTAGTGAATCAGGCTGCTGCTCAGTAGGAGAAGGTGACAAGGAAGAAGATAAAACTGATGTCTTGGCGGTCCCGGTGGTGGTTGCTGAAGTGGGAGGAGCAGCAAGCGCGTAGCTTCTGTTGGTTACAAGAGTGACTTCTTCATCGTTTAGACCTACTGATGAAGGGACTGAGGAATCATTGGAGTGATTGTGTTTGTGTGAGCTTCGTAAATGACGACGGGTATGGCTATGATGGCTAGTGGTTGGTGAAGATATTGGGTTAGGAGCAGCAGGGAACGTCAGGTGTAATGTAGGTGAGCTGGTATTTGCTGGTTTAGGAGACGGGATAACTGGTGATAAGTAGTCGGCTTCGTCTTCGTCTCTTTCGAATAGTGCACTCACGTTATTCGTGGTGGTTACAATGATGTGCCTTGTGTCATTTTTGGAAGTTGTTGAACGTTTCAGTTTTGAGGTTGTTCTCTTTTTGATTCCGTTGAAAACTTTCACTTTCATGATGACTTGCTATGTATGGTAATTGTCAATCTCTGGTTGAGTGTGGGGTAGGGATTGGTATGTACGATTGACAACTAAACCAGATGAAAAAAAGAACAATATCAGCAAACCAGGGGGAAAGAGGCTGGTTATATATGATTGTAAAGCTGACGTGACATGAAAAACAAGAATCAAGATTGAAGAACTTGAAGATTCGTTAAATCGTAACTGAAGACTAAAAGGCATTGAAGTACCGATTGGGTAATTGGGTAGTTGGGTTATTGGGCAAAGCATGTATGCGTATTATGCTGGCTCAGTTTGGCTCAGTTTGGCTCAGCGCTGTGCACAGAATACAGAATCGCACAAATTCGTCATGATCAGTCACGAGCCAGGACTTATAACTGAGCAACTGATCAATTGCAAACTTGCAACATTCACTTAACAAATTCACATATCCTTCGCCAATGTGAAACAAATCCCAACTAACAGTTTCCATGACCACCAGAAATGGATATAGCTATCGACACATATCGAAGGTATGAAACGCCTGTAGATCCCTGGTATTCTTGAGTGTTCTTATAAGCCGGCGCACAATTGATATGGACGGCCTGGTTTACAAACTGTTTCAACAAAGTTCCAAAGCGTGCGCACTGCGTTCCAGCAGCTTCGCTAACTTGCCATTGGCCAACTTTAAATGTTAGTCCGAGTCCGTATGTTCGAGGCAGTGCTGAAATTCTGAGTGACAAAATACAACATGTGTCATTTGGTCACATGATCCAGAGAATGATTGATTGATTGATTGATTGGGTCTGTTTTCAGTCGCGTCGAATATTTAGAATATTTAGATTGAGGAAGCATGTTGAAAAGTGAATCAGGCTCCCGTTCTTCGTTCTTTGCAGCCACCTTCAAGCTTCAAGCTTCAATAGAGTAGTAGAGTGCTTGCCAAAGGTCAAAGGCCAAATGGCAAAGAGCCCAGATGGACTCACAGATTCACATTGAGAGATTACCACGGTGTTGTCCATTGCCATCTAACGTCACACCCACTGTCCACACCATCTGTTCTTGAACAACTGTCAATTACCACAGGTATGTCAACGACTCTTATATATGTTTACCACCTTCCATTTTCCATGATACACTTTACAGAAAAGGAAACAAATTTCACCACATCCATACTTAGAAGAGTCTAACACACACACGACCTTTCAGGAATACTATGCGGCCATCTGGCAGCCCAGTTACACAAACACCAAACTAGTCACATTTCTCTGTTCCCTTTTGCATGTTCCCTTTTCCCTTTTCGACCTTTTCCCCGTTATCTGTTCTCTGTTCCTTGTTTAACTTTCCTTCTCTTAAACTAACGTCTTCTCCTTCCAATCTCCCACCATCAAATCAGCCAAATCATCACAATTAACCACCCATCAACCATCATGTCGTCTTACTCCACAGAAAACGACAAACAAGGTCAACTGAACTTCAGTTCTTTCAACTCCAATCAATACGACGTTGTAGGTGGTGGGAACCAGCATCCAATGGGACTGCAATCTCAATTGAGAGGACTCGGTGCCAAACAATTACAAAAATCACTGTCTGCTTCAGGTGTTGCCTCCGCAACAGGTTCCATAAACTTACACTCCTCTTCGAAGTCAACCATGGACTCTCCTGTCGGTCTAGCTGGTTATAATTGGTCAGCTGCTCCTACTGCTGGTTCAGCTTCTAGTTCAAACCCTTATGCTCCTTCTTCTGCAACCACTGCCGGTGGCGCAACCTTGGATATGTGGTCAAACTTGAATGCCAATCCTATGGATGGTGGGAAAGACGTTTCAGCTGGTGGTGTTCCTGGAGCTGGAGCTAGAGATCGCAACTCTTTTTTTCAGCCAAAGGACAACAGTATGGTTTATGGCAATATGTTTGATGGTTCAACTACTGCTAATATGACTCCAAACAATAACTTGTCGAACAATGATGTTGATAGTTTGGCTCTGCATTTGATGCAACTGAATACAGCTAATACACCACAACCTCAACAACAACCACAACAACAGTCTAACCCAAGACAACCATATCATCAGTCCAATAACAATCAGTTTGCAGGTAACAGTTCAGCTAATAATAACCAGGATTATTTATCACAACAACCACAACACCACCACCGTCAGCCAAGTTACAACAAGTGGCCATCTTATTCAAGTACTGGAAACGTTCCATATCCTCAGGATCCTCAGAGTGCCTATATCAGCCACACTAATACTCCTTCACTGATCTCCCAATCTTCATTCAATCAGCAACCACAACAACAGCAACAGCAGCAATCCCAACAACAACAAGCACATTCTCAACAACAGCAACAGAGAGGCGTTCAATCTGGTCCATTTGGAGCAACAGGGTTGGGTAATTCAGCTACTGAAGACGTTGATTCAATAAAAATCAAGTTACAACTAAAACAATCCATCATAGACAAGTTAGAAAAAGAAGTTGAAAGACAAAACACCATCCTCAAGTCGTTCACATCCACATCGGCTTCTGGATCCAACGAAGAAGCTAATTTTGAAGTTCCAAAGAATCACGTTGACATATACAACAAGCTCGCCGAAAAATTGCAAGCCACAGAAGACGAACTTTCCGATACGAAGCTTAGATTGGAAGCCGTGTTGACTGCCATTGCGTTAAATCCTACTCAGAGCACCACAAAGTCAGGAAGATACGATGAGGAAGAAGTGGCTCATAAGATTATCACGAAGCTGCAGATGCTTACTGAAGAGAACGATGAGATGGCTAAGATGTTGAGTTATGGAAAGTCTAAAGAAAAAGATATAGAGATTGGTTTGTTGAGAAAACAAAATGAGGAGTTGACTGAAAAAATCACAAAGTTGGAGCATAAAGTTAATGAGTCAAAGTAAGTATCTCATAACTTGTATTCCAGCTTCGAGGTGAAGTGTTTCTCTGCATAGCTTCTCATTTTTTTTACTGTTAATTGTTTTTGCCAACTTGCCAAATTATTGTTTCGGCTTTCCATTTGACATTTCATTTCCATTCATCAAAAAAGTATACCCTGTCCCACAATTAGATCATCAAAATTTATTGAATTTACCCATTTTTTGAAAAATTAGTACCTGCTTTCTGTTTTCCCTTCCACTAATTCTGTTTTTTGAAGTTCCACCGTTTTAGAAAATTACCACTATCTTCAATTACACACTTGCTTTCACCTACTCTTTGCTTACAACCAATCCTGACTTTTATCTACACTACATCAGCCTCTTCTACAAATTATCCACTACTACCCCAGCTTACTACCCATTACCCATTACTACCCACATGTCACCGTTATTCCCCATTCTCACACCCATTTCTAACCACCCTTAATATTGCTACCCTAGTTTTTTCAAATACAATTTGCTTTTATATATTGTTTCTAACCCCATTTTTTTGCCCTATTTTAAGTTGATCCATATATTTGGAGTACCGGCTGACCATATGCTATTATTCATGTACCAAGTCCTGATGAGTGTCGAATACTTATAAGTCATTGAGTTTCAGCTCATACAGAATATCTCAGTTGGTATACGAAAACTGCTAATTCAGAGCTAGCTGATTCCTTCAAATTGATTGTGACAACTTCTTTTTGACACTTTGCAATTTTAATTTATATCGTACGTTCCTTGTTTTACCTTGTTTTTTTCCATAGATTTTTTCAGAAGTAATTTCAGCTATACAATTATTCTAGTTAGTTACTAATATAAGTTTCACATTTCTTACATCAACTCCAAGATAGACCACAAATCTGGAATAATTAAACACACTCAACTTTTTATATTTTATATACTACTTATATAACTCCTCACAAAACATTCAAAGAGCTAGAAAAAAGAAAAGCAGTACGTTATAGTCTCGTATATAAACTATACAGCCCTCCGCATTCATCGAGTTGAATCTCTAGCAAACAAATACAAATATCCAGACTTCTCAATATCCTTCAAATTGACATCTTCAACCAACGTAACCTTCTCATCATTAAACAAAACCCACTTCTCCTCCCCTTCACCATCTCCATCTCCATTAGGAACACGAGTCTTGATAAAAGCAACATAATGCCCAGAATGGATCGAACTACCTTTATGACAAATAACAGCTTTCAAATGATACTTGGAATGAGTCAATGCGCCTGAATCATGTTCCAACGTAGAAATCTTCTCTTCCTTTGGAACCTCACCACTGGCATCACCAGCACCAGCACCACCAGGAGCAGGCAACTCACCATCATCATCTGGATGTGAGAATAACCAATCAACGGCTTGTTCCACGTTATGGTTGTTCAGCACTAGTGCCTTGTTCGATAACTTGCTCGTGAATCCCATGGACACCAATGTCTCGATATCTGACTGCTTGGCTTGATTTGGATCTGATTTCTTGGAACTGCTGGTTGGAACCTCAAATGCTGAGTCGATGTCTGGGTCATCCATGTGAGCGAATAACCAGTTCATTGCGACTTCAGCATTGGATTCGTTTCCTGTGTTGTATAGTGCTCTCTTGCATCTTTGTTCAGGGAATCCCATCGATAGCAAGGCGTTCATTGTACCTTCGTTGAATTTAAATTCTTCTTCTTTGGTTTCGTTGGTTTCTGATTCGTCTTCTGGGAGTTCTTCTTCGTTAGGTAGTTTGCCCTTGGATTTTGCGTTGGTGAGGTCTAAGTGTTCTTCAAATTTGATTGGAACTTCAAGTTTCATTGGAACCCAGTTTTCAATTTTTATTCTTTGTGGAGAGACAACTAAGTGACTTGGGAAACTCTTAAAACCTTGAGATTTCAATGCTGTCACTTTCTTGGCACATTTTGGACAGTGATATTCAACAATTTCTGGAGTGAGCCATTTTTGAATGCTTTCTTCAATAGTGGTTTCTTGATAATTTCTCTTACCTTCTTCATCTGTGGAAAGAAGAATATCTTGTAGTGGTAAACAAATGTTTTCTTGGATCTCTTTGCTCATTCTGACACCGCCACAAGATGTACATTTTAACTTGTTTTCTAACACAAACTTGAATACTTCAGTTGGACTGATTTCAAAATTTCCAAACGCTTTACGTTTCTCAATCAGATCATTCAAGTATAACCAAAATTCAAATGCGTCCTGTTGTTGAGCAGTACAGAAATCATGATGACCTTGACCCACAAAAAACTTAAAACTTGATGGTTTGATACCCTTTTGATACTTCACCTCTTCAGTTGTTGTGGTATCTGGAACAGAGTATCTTCCTGATAATAAACCATCACCAATCTTATATAGTTGAGTCTCTAAATCAGATGAAGGATCATTATTTCCCAGAATCTTTTCTGCAGGAACACCTTCTTTTGAAAAATAGCATTTTTTGAAAGCAGGAATAGAGAACAAAACCTGAACCACAGAGGCAAGATAACAAGAGTTGCCCAAATTCTTGAAACCAGTCAAGCCAGAACCAAAGACAGGTTTCAAAGAAGAACCATCCTCACCAGTCATTGCGAAATCCCACTTGATGTTTTGTTCAATTTGCAACTCGGTCAAATTCTTCTCAGTCTTGACAAAATTCGAGATGTCAATACCAAAAGTCATCAAATACTTAGACAACTCAGGAACCTTCACTTCATCGTTACATGTGTAGCAGTAGCAATCAGCTGAATCAAGAGCCAACGATCCTAACTTGACGGCGATATGATGTCCAGGTGTTTTCTCGTTATGGCTTAAAGCATGTGAATGGCCAGGCACACCACCGAATTGTTCTCTACCACAACCCAAAGAACCACAGTGAATACAGATCCATAAGTTCTCCTTCAAGTCACAGTATTGACATTGAGTCAAATCAACTTTTTCAAGTGGAGTTTGGATAATGTCAAATGCATGCTGGCAAGGAACAATCTCCTGTTCCCACGCCTTAATCTCTTCTTTTTGATCTGATGATGTAGCAGACATGATTTTCTCCACGGCTTCATTAATCTTCTCTGAGATTTCAGCATTTGGATATGATATGGATTGATCAATCTCAGAGCAATATATTTCCAATTTGACATCAAACATGTCATCCTCTTTCTGTTCTTTGATCTCTAACTTCATCATTTTGGCAGGTTGCTCGTCAGCCCTTTCTGACTTGGGCTTCAATGTCTTCTTGTAATTTAAAAACACCGAATGATCAGAAAATGCAGCATGAATGCGAGTGTAGTCAATAGTACCCCTTGAAAACGCTTGATGGCAAGTTAGGCAGATATCTATACCTTGTGGGTCTGTTGGGGTGTCAAATGAGAACATGCAGTCATCTTTGAACACTTTGGAATAAGAATTTGGCACATTGATAGTGGACAAATCCAATGATTTAAGGTACTGCAAAGCCATTGATATAACTGAATTGTTACTTTTGTTGATGTTAATGATTAGATGTCTTTTGAGCTCTAGCAACACATATGCTTTAGGAGCGTTCGTCTTCTAAGTTCTGATATCACTGGATGGCAAATTGTGACAATTTTTCAGAAATCTATAACTCCGCGCTGTTCCCCAAATTCTATGTCGCCTCCCACAAGTTTGTTCCCTGTTTTGGGCCAGGTAAACAGATATATTTAAACTAAGCAAAAAAGTACTAAGTTATCGAGCTAAAGTAATAGTATACACTGCAAAATACGTAGAAAAGAAAATTAAAACCAACTCCAAATTCTTCAATTTCATTCAGTGAAATAAGAGTCTTCATTAAGACTAACATCCATACCAGAGATGAACATATCAGGATTACCTTTTCGACCGCCAACTGGTCGACTTCCAGTTATCTCAACCTCTGCTGATGATAGATCGGTTTCGCAAAATGTGACGTCAATCGGATCTTCAACAACTTGACCTCTTCTTCCACCATTATAGAGATTACTACCTGTCAGTTGCTTATTCTTCTGTGCATTCTCACCAACAAAAAGCACTGAAGAATCAGCACAGTCCCCAGCGGAAGATTGTGTTCGACTTTGTGACTCTGATTCAGTTTCCGTTTCTGTTTCAGTTGCTGTCGGTGTCAAATGATTGTGAGCTTCGCCATCAAAGGTGAAATTTGAAGCATCATCAGAATCTTCAATCTTTTCTTTTCTCTTGTTTCTTAATCTTGATCTTGGGGAGCGTTCACTATCAAATAAATCACCCAAATCCAATCCAAATGGATTCCCATTTCTATGCTTATCTACATCATTGCCCAGATCATCATCAGAGCTGACCAACACAACGGGGTTTCGCATTGTTGACCTATGACCTGGTGAAACTGGAAACAAAGGACCTTCATCTTTAGTGATAGTCTCCACTTTCCTCAAACCCTTGGATGACCTTGGTTTTTTTGAACCCAAAAACGAATCTAAGGTATCACGTCCCGAAAAGGTTTCAACACCAGATTCTTTGGCAGCCGCTTCTAACTTCAACTTTGGGGAGCTACAAGTAAGCGACTCCATTTTCTCATGTTGCTCAACTTTCTTCGTTCTTGATTTTTTAGGACTAAGAAACAAATCTAGCGTATGTGGAGCTGGAGATCTTTCAGTGACAGTTCTTTTCCTAGCGGAGTTGAAGTTAAGCTTAGGAAGTGGAGGGCACAAACCATCCAAACTATTCTTTCTTTGGCTTGATGAAGTCGAATTAGCACTCTTGCGTCTTTTCGATGGTGAAGATAATGGAGTAATTTGAGCAGATGCACTTAGCTTGATCGGTGACTTGGACAAACTTGCTAATGTTGTCTTTTGCACAGATCCTCTTCTCTTTCCCGGGGAACTTTTAGGTGTGCTCTTTCTTGATGCCTTCTCAGCTTCAGCAGACTCAAACTCTTCAATCAAAGAGATACCTTCCTTATGGCACCTGAGTATATATTCGGGTATCCAAGCTGATACTTGCTTCGGTTCCACACTATTCATATCTTCATCTATCGTATTAGACTTTTGCCCAAGCACTCGTCCAAAGATGTTTTCACTGTAAAACTTGACCATATAAACAGTTTCGGACCATTTGGATGTGTAATCCGCTGCAGCAACATCAACTTTCTTTGATGGCAGTCCGAGTTCTTTCTTCTTAGTGATACTAATGGATTTGTATTTGGCCTTGTCATGTGATTCCACTAGGTGGGTTTTCTCTCTGAAGCTATCCAAATTGTAAATGGCTCTTGCGATGTAGCACTGCGACAATTCGTCAATGAGACTGTCTTTAAATGATTTGTTTTTAATACCCGGGATATTCAATTGAGCAATTTTATCAAATTCAGGTATTGCAAACCAATCCAACGGACACTCTGGGTCCTCGGATCTGTTCTTGATTATAGTTTCCTTCAACGAAAAGTTTTTGATCAACCTCTTCCCATTTTCATTATACAGGATATTGCCTTCAAAGATAGATTCGCCAATAGACAGGTTGATTGCATTTCCTCTCTTCAACACATAAGAAACGGAACCTTTAGCTGAAATTCTGTCTTGTATGGAAGTAGGTTGTGGCAATGTGGATAGAACGAGGTCTTCATTTAACTCAAAATCCATAAAATTGGTATCGAATTTGTTAAAACAAAAAACAGATGGAGTGAAAACAGGGAAATAATGAGCCATAAACACTTGATCAGGTGGTAAGTGCAGTCCTGCACAATTATAATTCTTGCTAAAGTATGCCTTGGTTCTCTCGGTTAGTTCTGCTCGCATACAACGGTCCAACTTCTTTAAGCAACGTCTTCTTGCTTTGTAACCACGGTGAACCTCTCCTTTCATATACCCAACTTCATCATCAAATGTGTAAATGCTATTCAAACTATCAACAAAATCAACAATTTCAACTTCTCTATCATCAACACTGGACCCCTTCTGAGCCAGACTCAATGCCTTCTCGATCCCCCAGGTTGACACACCGGAGGTAACATCATTTCCACAGAGGCAGGCCAGAAACAGGATTCGTTCTTTGGTCAACCCCAGCTTACTTTCCAAGACTGAAGCTCTCACCGGAGTAACATATAATTCATTTAGGGACTTATTTTGTGTGTAATCGGTTGCATTAGCTGGTTTGTCCTCTAGCCATCTTGAGTAATTCCTGAGGATAACTTTAGCACCATAAACGAACCCATCGGCATCATTGCTAATCACAGCATCAATCACTCTAAGACTATTAAGTCTAGCCAGTTCAATCTCTGCATCACCGGATGCTTCAGCATAGCTTATATTCCACCATCTCAACAATTGCTTGAACTTGCTAATGAGTTTGCAATCATGTCTTATCCCACCGTTATTTCCATTATTGGCCAACTTCACCATGTTGTCATTGACATTTTTATAATCATAACCATAGTCATATTCATCAGTCAGCAAGCCCTGGTATCCTTCCCATCTTCTCTTTTCAATCTTGTTGACGCCATCAAACACGAAAACGAAGGAAATGTTGAGCTTGATAAGGTACCGTATACGGGACATCAGAATTTTCAAAGACAGTTTGATTTGAGGTTCAGTCAATCTGTTCAATCCATCTAATCCTCTTGTTCCTTCTCTTGTCACAGATTCAAATATCCACATGTAGACATCGATTCCAACTCGTAAAAATCGGCCGTGTTCTTGGTAGAAGTCCCTGGAATATATTCGTAAAGGGAGACGTTCATCTGGTACTCCGGATTCGTTAATTTTTTTCCAGAATCCATCGATAGTCATAGTGTCAAATTGTTTGCTTGGTTGGTCGTTGTTATGTTTTTTGTTTAAGGTTGGTCATGTGAAGTGTTTCAAGAGTCCAGAGTGGAAAGGGGTTTAGGTTCATGAGTTATGACATGTTGAAAGTACAGTCATAATAAAGATCAGGTGCATTCGATCTTAACATGGAAAGGAAGTCGGGACCTGCATACAATTTTGTAATGTACACACCGTATGCATAATTTTTTCTGTACACAATCTTAACTATTTCTATTCAAACAAAGATACTTTTCTGGAAACATATATATCAGATTAATTCTAAATACAAGATACACTGGTGGTATAAAAAAACTGCCAAACTATATAGATAAGAAAAGATAGTTAAAGCTGATATAAATAGGTGTCAGACTATTGCCATGAATCAAATAAACAAAAACAAAGAGCTTAGCACAAATTTGAATGCAATAACCAAGAAAAATAATAAGAACACAAATAATCAAACAAAAAAAAATAAAGATGAATACTATATAATAGGAAAAATGCAAAGGGAAAATAAAAGAGAGAGAGAGAGAATGAACAGACACACTCACACAACTTCGGAGATAACTTGGGCAGCTTCCTTATAAGTCTCCAAAAGCTTGATACACTTCTCTCTTTCAGCGATCAAGTTTTGGTCTTCGTAAAGCAATTCATCGAATAAAGATTCTTTGTACAACTTCTGAACCAGAGCGTTTTGCACCTTCTCCTTACAGTGGTTAACCAACAAGAACATAACAGCCTTTGGAACTTGATCCTCAATCATTTCTCTGACGATACCGAAGTATGAAATAATCAATCTACGGATCAACTCACATTCCAATTGTTCTCTTTCGGAAAGTTGCTCAGGATCATCCAAGTCAAGTTGTTCCATCTTTTGTTCAAAACTGTTTTGTTGGCCTGGCACATTGAATTGCAAAACTTCACTTTCTTTTGGATATGAAAATGGTTTTGGTTGTTCTTGTTTCAGTGGTTTTGAAGGCTTATCATCTTTTCCAAAAAAGAAGTTCAAGAAGGTATCTTTTTCACCATGAGCACTTCCATTGGCAGTAACAATGGAAGATTTGCTTCTTTCCAGCTTGTTGACCTCGTCCAAAGTTGAGGTCGATTCGGTGGATCTATGGGTATGTCCGTTTTCACCATTGGTACTCTTAGATTTCTTCAACTCAGTTGATGAAATTTGTGTCTTGAGACTGTGTGGTTTATCTAACAGAGTTTGTTGCTTCTTCTTTTCTTCCACAACCAGAGTCATGGCAGCAGCAGCACCGATAAAGTTTGGATGGTTAGTGTTGATGTAAGCTCTGTGAATTTCAATCAGACTTTCGACATATTTTGTGGTTGGGCCCAATCTTTCTCTCAACAGCTCAGAGACAACTTCAACCAATTTGGTTTGCAACTTAGGGTATCTACTCAACTCATGGGAACCACAGTTATGACAGATTTTCATCAACTCTTCATAAACCAACTCCACACATCTGTGAGATGGACCTTCTAGTAATTTGATTTGAGGTTTCACAAGCATGTCGAAAGCCAATTCTGGAACAAATAATGAAGGTCTTGGACCAGTGGAGTTTCTAACAGCAGTTCTGATATCTTGAACGGTCAGGTTGGACACAGGATTGATTGATCTCAATGATTGACTCAAAACATCATTGTAAATGTAATAGATTCTAGCACCACCACATAATTCCTTGGTTGAGATATCACTTGAGTTACCCTCGATGGAATTGATGAAGCTAGAAGCGAACTTGTTCATCAAGGTTAAGATGATGGATCCTCTATCCTCCTTGGAAACAATGTTAGAATCACCATAGGTTGCCAACTCTTGTTCAGTTTGACCCATCAAAGTGTTCAACTTGGCCTTGATATCAGGGAGTCTTTCTCTAATATGGTTCATCAAGATTTGATTCAAAGTCTTAGCCAGATAACTGGTACCACATTTGCTAGCGATAGTCTTGTAAGCAGAATGATTTTGGAAAAACTCTTCTTCAGAACGTAAACTCTCATCCAATGGCTTGTTTGTAGAGATATCTTGTTGAGATCTGTTAACAACACCAATGAAACCCAATTTCAAAGGATACACTTTACCAGTCAAGATGTCCAGAGCATTTGTACCGTGATCCATTAAATCCAACTTGGACAATATACCAATGGTTCTCTTGCCTTGAGGGTCGACTTGTCTAGCCAACTTCAATGACTCAGAGTTGACCAAATCAACGTTTGCAGGGGAGATGGCTAAGATGATACAGTTTGGCTTGGAGATATATTCAAGAATCAAGTTCTTGATTTGTCGTTCAATATCAGTAGGTTGATCGGCAATTGGAATTTTAGTCAAACCTGGCAAATCGACCAAAGTCAAGTTCAAAACATTTGGTGAATAAACCTTCAAGTTGATGGGTATTCTGGAGATACCTTTATTCTTACCGGCGATTCTAGCAGTTTCGTTTTCAATCTCTTTTCTAATGTTATCAAAGCTGTAGTACCTCTTACCTGGCATATGCAAAAATTCACCCCATTCCAAACCAAATCCATTGTCTTGAGAGGGAGTAGCACCATGGGCTTCTCTCAAATGGTCTTCCAAAGTTTTTTCTCCTGGTTGAAGACCAAGATCAGTTTCAAAACCTGTAGTTTTTGTGACTAAAGCATCACCTGGTTTCACATTGATCAACTGCAAAATCAAAGGTCTTCTAGTAACGATACCGGTACCTCTTGGAAGAAAGTCTTTACCGACGATATTTTCAAGGACAGATGATTTACCAGCAGATTGGGAACCAACGGTGGTCAAAAGAGGCAAGTCCAAGTCGGTCAGGTTCGTCGTTGAGACGATATCCTGCAACTTGTTAACGACTGGGATCAAGTCAGTTAAAGCAGCAGCCATTAGATGGTATGTGTGTTGTGTGTGGTGTGGATTGTTGTAGCAAAAAGGGTATTTATGTTATTGGAAAAGTAAATCAAATCAGATCAAAATTCGGTTCGCCTTTATGAATTTCTCGATTTCTTTGCAGATGGAACTTGGAACACTTGAAGAGTTTTGAATTTTCGAGCGAATCAGCTTATTGAAGTTTGGATCGTGAGATTGTACACAATGGATGATACGGAATACAGAGGAGGCGTGTAACAGACTACAGTGCCAGCTTAAAAGCACAAATACAAACGCCAAATTACATATATCATGATCTGATTGTCTTTCTCAGCAAATGTAGGGCAAGGTCAAAAAAGCTAAAACAAAACAAAGCATTAAATTTCAAAGTAATCCCGCCAAAATTGGTTAGTTCGTGTGACAAACGTAAACAGAGGGAGTGCTGTCAGGGCTGCGTAACCTCTATTCTGCAGCTCTCAAGAACTGGGGTAAACAATGAGAAAATCTTGAAAGATGATCCTATGTTATTTTTTAATACATACGATGTAAATAAATGTCTATGACAAAAACTACACGAGTCTGTGCTTCTTCTTAGAACGGACTCCAAGCACATTGATCGTGTTCACCGTACGCCCGTTACTATTGCTTCCAATAACATTTACAGGTCTTACAGAATATTTCACAACCAATTCATGGAACAACTTATCTTCTTCTATATCATCTAACTCATTGATTAAATCACCGTACAATTTTTCAGTTTCTAGTGCTGTTTCCTGATAGTCAATCTCCAACATCATTTGTTTAATGTTATTTAATTTGGTCTTGTTCAACATCACCACCGTTGACTTGAACTTATCACTGAAATCGATCTTTGCAACACCTTCAACACCAATTAATCCAACAATAATACCTAATCGAAACTCTTGTCTGATACTTAGCTCCGTCCAGAACTGTCTCAATTTGACTTTTTTGATTCTGTTCTCAACAACTAAATGCTCCAAAAATCTACCTTTAGGATCATCAGGAAGCAGAGGGATGCAGTAAACAGCTGGATCGTGGATATTGTTTTCATTTGAATAAATATCGCCAACTTCCCACGTATCATCAGGGAAGAATCTCTTGATCTGAGCAGTTTCAGAATTCAAAATGTTCAATTTTCTTTGAGTCACGCTTTCAAATGTGTCCACAACAGAGTTAGACACAGTTTTCAGCCACCACTTCAATAACTGTGAATCAGAAGAGATATGTTTATGTTTGTTTTTCTTTGAGTTGGGGAACAGATACTCTGGCTCAGCTCTAGTAAACATCACCAATCGTGTGACATGTTTGGAAATATCATCGATCAACTCTTGAGGCACGGTATTCTCTTCAGAGGCAGACACGTTAGTCACGATAGGCATACCATATTCAGTATCTCCTTTAGCACGTTCAGTCAAGATATGAAGTGCTCTTTGGGCACGAGACACGAACGGATCGTGGGGATTGGTGATACATGAAGTGTAATCTATGTCTTTCTTAACCCTGATATCCGAAAAGTAACTTCTCACAGGGTACAAGTAAAGCCATTGCATAAACACCTGAATCACGTCTCGAATCTTGACTTTCAACTGAGGCGTCAACCCAGTGGAATCTGCTTTGGCTATGTATATCAGTTTTTCTATTTTCGAGTTATCATGTGGTATCGTGATATAGACAATCACTTCTAATGCCAAGATTGGTGTTTGTTCATAGAACAATGTGAGTAGATGTTCAACTTTGATTGATTTGGTTGGTGTATGCGCTTTTGGTTTGTGGATAGGCGGACTGGATTCTCTTGGGGTTGATTGTAAGTTTGTGAAATGGTAAGGCTTGGATGATGGCGGCAGAACTTTTTTCAACTCTTCTAGGATATCAAATGACATGATTTCACAATCGGTGGTTTGTGGTGTCAGACATGTATGTACCTGGTGTTTGGGAATAAATTTCACCTTCTTCACGTCGATTGTTCAATGCGCGTCTGGTGAAGCGTATTGGGAGGTATGTTGACCACAGTAAACACCTACAAGTTGCGGTAGATTTGATCACATCTTTCTACAAATTACCCACCAGTAACTACCACATTACAAACTCTGTTGAGAGGAAAAAACAAGTTATCATTATAGATCAATCCAACATCTGTGTTTTACAAAACTGAAAACTCATTAGAATTCATGCGACGTTTAACATAATGAGTGAAGCAAAGCTCAACTGTCTCAAATTTACGAACTATTGGAAACAAAATATAGAATAGACATCAATCTAATAATTAAACAGAATCTAGGCGTTAATATATTCATCAGGGAGGAACAATAATCTTTCAATACCACTCTTAGTTAGCACAATCATTCTAATGACACCACCAGATGAACCATCCCATTTAATAGCTTGCGACAACGAAGTCTTAATGAAACTCACTGTCTCATCTTTGGTCATGCTAGGCTTGTAATTCTTCTTACAGTAACCATAGATAAACACAGAGCCTGAACCTGAAATGGCATACTCATGTTGATGCAGAGAACCACCCAATGGAATAGTGTACACTTCACCACCATTCTTTTCATCATAGCCAGCACAAATAATACCAGCACTCAAATTGTCCTTGTTGTTATAACACAATTCTTGGAATATAGAAGCTGCAATCTTAGTACTTGGACTCTTACCATTGTTGTTTGCCTTGTACATTTGTAAATGATACTTCACTATATCAGCAACAGCTTGTGTGTCAGCAGCGGAACCAGATCTGCAACACCATATCTTGTCTTGAATTTGTGTCAATTTGTCAGTGACTCTGTTGGCAATGTAGGTACCAGTTGTGGTCCTACTATCAGCTCCTAATATGACACCGTCCTTGAAAGTAACAGCCATGATGGAAGTACCAAGACTAACTTCACCTTTTTTCAAATGATTGATATCGACATTAATTGCATCCATGGTTGATTGAGTTAATACTTGATATTTGATGTAATTGCAGTGACAATTGTTGTTGCAATGGCAATTGTTCAAACAGCACCACTCCATTCAAGTGCAATTTATCACCTTTGACCACTGAGCTTCTGGCTTTCCGTTTGCCACTGATTTCACAGAGGCAAATTCACGGCTGGTGCACGGGTGTAGGAGACTGGCTCTAACAGTCCGATTTGTACGGCGCACGACAAAAATTTTTCAGTGTGACTATCAGAAAGCCATTTTCGAAGAGAAAAGGAGAAGAGATAGGTGATCTGGCGTGTGTGGTGTGTTTCTGTTGGTTTCCTCTTTCCTTTCTACCAAATCAAATGCCAGCTCCTTTTGACTTATCTAAACTACCATCTATCCAGGAACCATGGGGTCCTATGTCTACCATTCCTGAGAGTCTAAGATTCAACGACGTCCCTTATGCTCCTTTCTCCAAATCAGACAAGCTTGGTAAGGCTGCCGATTGGCAACAAGCTAAAGAAGACGAACAATTGAAACAACAACAGCAAAAGAACCAAAACCAAAAGAACAAGAGAGATCAATATCATGCTTATGGCGCTTCTGCTGCTAAATCGTTTGGTGCTGAAACTGAAGAGCAAGAGTTCTCTATTGTCGATAACTCTGCTACCCCTGTCAACAAGCAACAAACCACTCAAACCACTGTTTTGAGAGGTAGAAAACAACGTGGTGGTTCATCTGGAGGTGCTGGTGGTGCTAGACAACCAGCCAAGTCCAGTAATGACAGACAATTGAACTCTAGACCGCAACATAACAGATACAATAGATACAATAAGGAAGATCCAAATGCTAAAGCTAAAGAGCCATCTGTTACAATTGGTGCTGCTTGGAGAATTGTTTCTGAAATTGAGTACAACAAGTTTACAAAGTTGAATGTTGATGTCAAGCAAGTTTCAGATGTCACTTCATACGGTACTGTCAACACCTACAACAAGAAGTATGAATCATTCAAGAACGAACTTTTGAAGCCAACTTCAAAGACCACTTTCAGCACAACTACTTCACAAGATCCTGTCATCAAGGAGCTTGCTTCATCTGGTAAGGCTGCTGTCTTTGCCACAGATGCCATCTTGGCCCAACTTATGTGTGCCTCCAGATCTGCTATCGGATGGGATATTGTCGTTTCTAAGAAGAAAGGTGTCATTTCTTTTGATAAGAGAGATAACTCAGAGATGTTGGATGTTGATGAAAACACATACAACTCACCAAACGACAACAATGAAGCTGATATCAACAGTGCCTCCAAGTTATCTGCAGAAGCCACTGCTATCAACAAAGATTTCCTTGCCGCCACATTGGAGCACACTGTTCACAAATTTGAACACCCAGAAAACCCTTTCAATAGAGCCACCTCAGAACCATTGCTGAACAGAGGTTACAAATACAGAAAGTTCTCCATCCCACCTAACAACAAAGACTCTGAAGAACCACCTTTGGAAATGATCGTCAGATGTTCCGTTGACTCTATTCACAAGGGTAAGTTGTTATCCATCAACGCTTTGAACCAATACAATATTGTCCCATCCAATGACTGGAAGACCAAGTTGAGTGCTGGTCCAAGTGGTGTTATCTTTGCTGAAGAATTGAAGAAGAACAACAACAAGATCTCCAAATGGATCACCAAGGCTATGCTTGGTGGATTGGACCTTATCAAGATTGGTTTCGTCACCAGACGTACTCCTAAGGACAATACCAAGCACGTAATCACTGGTGCTTTATCTTACACTCCTCAAGTTCTTGCTTCTCAAATCAAGTTGAGTCTTAACAACGGTTGGGGTATTGTCAAGTCTTTGATTGATATCATTGAGCATGAAGGTGGTGAAGGTGACTACAAATTCGTCATCTTGAAGGATCCAAATGCTCAAAAGTTGAACATTTACAAGGTTCCTTTAGATGCTTTTGAATAGAGAGACAATCTGTACTCATTTTTGACTCCTTTCTGATTTTGTTTTAATTTTTTTCTACTTTGTATCACTCCTTTTTCTTTTGTCGCAATTATTAATTTCTTTTTTTCAATAAAGTATATTTCGTACGAAAAGCAAATCTTTAAAATTAAATAAAACGAATAACTATAATAGACAAATTAGCAAAAAACTAAACAAAAAGGAAGAGAGAATGATCAATCATCTATAAAAATATTATCCTCCTGTTTCTCTTCGGAAGTTAAACTTCTTCTAGGGGGCTTTCTATTTCCAGTGAAACCACGATTAACAGTTCTTTGGCCTAATCTAGATGATGCAATATTACCTCTTCTAGTTGGAGTAGTGATTTCTTTCTCCGGTGAAGACTCGCTGCTATTAGTCACTGAATCGGGCAAATGCCTTGGAATCTGACTTCTTGAACGTGAAACAAGACTAGTACTTGTAATCTCCCTTAGCACAGAATGAGTTGGGGAATTGTTTCGGTACTGGCTATATCTCGTCATTCTGTTCTGTAAATTGATTCTTCTCATTCTCTGAGTCGCAGACGTAACATTTGATGTTCCGGCACCAGATGGTGTTCTCAGCAACTGCGTTGGAGACTTGGGTGTTGATTTAGGTGATGATGTCAAATTCAAGTTTGGGATAGGACCGAGCATAGCCTTTTGATTTAATATCTGGTTCAGTTTTCTTCTTCTTTCTGAAGTGGGCGACCATCTCAAAGGTGAAACTTTAGACTCAGTGAATGTAGCAGATAAAGAAGTAGTTGGAGATCTTCTGTTACCGAATCTAACTTTCCAAATCTCAAAAAATGTTTTCAATTTGTTCTTGTTCCATTTTTGTTCAAACTTGATGGCGTTTTTGTTGTCTGAATCAATCTTCATGATTCGCACGGACATTATAGACATAATTTTGGTTAACAACTCGGACTCTTTAACATCTCTTTGCAGCTCATAACGCTCTTCTAACTCAAGCAAACGATCATATGCACGTAACCATGAATTTAGGTGCCATCTATAGAGATTCTCTTGCATTTGTGAGTCTGCTTGAATTTTCATGCCTTTAACTTTATCGAATTTCTCCCTCCATATATCAAAAGCGCTTGCTTCTATGGATGTAATGACAGAATCCTCGTAAATAATCTCTAATTCATTCTGCTTTTCTATTGCAGCAACCAGTTTTGAAACCCAGAGAATGAACGATTTTTTCACCAATAACTTATTGTTAGTAACAGTTGATTGAATATGATAAGAGACTGATTTGTTTTTCATTTCTTTGATTTGCATTGTTCTATTGATCCAATTTTTGATGAAGGGTTTCACAATGAATAACGAGCCATCTTGCTCAAATTTAGCATCGGCTTCACGAGAATCAGATAGTCTCTTTCTCCATTTGTTAAAAATGGATCTCTTCAAAGTGTCAAGCTTATCTTCTGAGTATGCGCCATCTAACAATTTCAATCTCCATAGTTTCAAAACTTTCTTAGCAAGAAGGAAATTAGAATTTGCTCTTGATTCAATCTCAGCGAGTTTCAATTTCATTTTTTTGAATGCTAAACGGACACAAATTTTGTTATAGTTAGCATCTGCTGCTTCAATGGAATTCTGGGTAACCAGCCACTGGAGCAAGTATCTTTTGGTCAAGGACTTATTGGAATCCAATATGAAACTTTGATACAATTCCTGCAATTTAAGAGTCCTTTTCCATTTTGACATTACCCAAATCTTGAGGTATCTATTATTGTTTAACTTAGCCTGTTTCTCCAAACTGCTTAAATTGTAAGATAATGTCCATTTATCGATAGTTCGGGAAAGAACAAACTTACGTTCCAATGAATATAATTCCTTTGTCTTGTTGAATTTTGTGGACCTCATTTTCCATGAACGGAAAGCAGAGTTCAAGAGCAAATTCTCACGAAGATCTTGAAACTTTGAAGCAAGATCTTCAGCTTGAGAAATTTTCTGTCTCCAATTCTTTAAATAGAGTTTCAACAACAGCTCTCTTTCAGTCTTAACTAACAGTGAAGACTTGGCATCAATAGAGAGTTTCCATAACAACAAATACTTCTTCAGTAACCTCTTTCTTTCAAATTCAAGAGATTTTATTTCTAATTGTTTTCTTTGTTCAATTTTGTAGACCCAGATGTTCATCCACTTACTTGTATTCCAAACGTCAGCCTTGAATTCCATTGCAAGAACACTGTTGAATGCATCAGCCCACAAATCCATAACTTTTGATAAATTATTATCTTTGCAACTCGAGTCGGCAATTTCAGTCAGCACTTTGACATCTGAAGCTCTGTCAAACCATAGATGAAGATATCTTTGTTTAATAATGTTGTTCCAACTGTTCAGATAAAACGAATCTATTTTCTGCTGGGTGTATCTATCCCGCCAAACTTGTAAATGATCGGAAACCAAAGTGTAATTGTACCTATTTCTAACTATAGCACCACACATATAAACGGTTGGGAATTGAAAGCCCTTATAATTATGTTTGGCTTTGGTCAAAAATGAAGAAAGAAAGTCAAATTTATCGTAAAACTTATGCGATAGCAAATTATCCTCCGGTAAGCTGTTGACTAGGTTCATGACTTCTTCGATGTAAGTGTAGTCTCCAGTGGTTATTGGATCCTCTTCAATATCAGTCTCGTCTAGAATCATCATATAATTTTTGAACACAATTGGAAACCATGTGATGTAAGGAGGTAAGTATTCGAGCAGACGTTTGTATTCTTCGACAATGTTGGTGATCCCTGTAAATAGTTCAATAGCTTGTTGTTTGGGGTCAAAGTCCACTGGTTGGGCTGGTTGAGATTTCTCCAGAGGTTGCTCTTTTTTGTCCTCCTGCATTAGTAACACTGAAATGGGTCTCAATATTGGGAATATCGGCTTAGATGAGTAAAATTTGTCAATCTTGGAAAAAATTTGGTGACTGAACCGATTATCTTTGAAGGGATACTTGATAACATCAACCACCTTCATATGAAAGCTGCTAACTTCGTTCAAATTATAGCATGCATCTAGATTGCTCATGCCCATAAAAGTACTCAAAACAATCCTAGAGCACTTATCAACTTTCTTATCAATCGTATCTTGGGAATCTCCAGAGTTGATCATAGTGAGCAAGGCATCCAAGCATTGTTTATACAGCTCTTCAAACGACTGGTCAGAACAATGAAATTCCAAAGCATCAGTATATCCTGGATCAAATTTCATGTTAACAGGAGCACTTGGTGTGTCATCCAGTAACAGTCCAATTTTCTGTTGATGTTTGATCTCATATCTATAACACTCCTGTAAAAATGACAAAAAATGGTCAACAGAAGATAAACGTGAGGCAATATTCTGATGGTCAAGGAGCACATTCCGTATTTTGTTCAATATTGTTAGTTGTTGAGAGACGGTTTCATCATGTCTAATAGAGTAATCATCTATTTCCTGGATCAATGTATCAGTGACGGCTATATGGCCTAACGTGTGTAAAATGGTGTCTGGAATGTGTAAGGACTTGTAATCAGTTTTCTTGGTATTGATTTTTGAGTTGGACTGAAGGAAATTGTAATCAAGCTGATCAAATTTGGTTGATACCTGTATTTGAAAATGTGAATATTGTCTCCATTTGAATGATTCGGGGTCTATTCCCAAAATAAACTGCCATGAGCTTTGAATGGACAGAAGATCGGAGGCCTTCAATGACTGTGGAGGGCAACGAGACAACGTGGCGAGCCTTGTGATGAGCCCTATTAGTTCGTCCACTAGACCATCAAAAGACATCTGGCATCTATGTACTCTTAGGGTAGTTTGGTGGTTTTGTTACTCATCTCCAGAAGGCACGTCACGTAAAAATCTGGTAAACAAACGCTCGAAAATTGTTCAAACTTCAATTGCGCGTTTGAACTTTGAACTTGAGTCTTAGAGTCTTAGAGTCTTAGAGTCTTAGAGTCTTAATTCTTGAATCTTCAGACTTCTGTACGTTAAAAGAATCAAAGATAACAAAAACAATACTTCGGATACACAAACAGACATCTAATATACACAAACTTAAAATTACTTATTATTTTGCAAGGTGAAATCAAAAGGTCTGAACTTTTCCTGGAAGACAACTTTCTGTTCAGACTCTTGATCTACTGTCTCTCGACATTTCGTCCAGTGTAACCTTCTAGTCAACTTCAACAAAAACGCTAACACCCTTCTTGGGAACTGCATATCGATTTTGGCATTCTCATCTTCAATCTTGAACACGTATATCTCTTGATCTGTCTTGGATTTAACCAAAGTGATACTCATATAGTCACTGGTATTCATAATTTCAGATAACTTCTCATCATTTTTGTCGGTGAACTTAATGCAGTCCATACCATTGTGGTATTTCTGTTTAGCAAATTCAATCTGCTTATCAATGGCCTCTTGTAAATGGGCGGAATTCTGTGATAATATAGGCATGAACTGTGTATGGCCATGGATACCCCTGGCTCTGGAGATATCCCAGAAAACGACATCGTAATCGCCTAAACTTTTGAACATCTTAACCAAACTTGATTTGTACTGGGAGATTTCCAGGAACAATTTTGATTCTTCAATCTTGGACAAACCTGTTTCTTCTGTTTCTTTATACTTTCTAATGGTTGGAAAATGATTCACTGGAATGATAATACCATGTCCAGAAAATCCAAGAGGTTTTCTCATTGGTAAAGGACCCTTAGCGATTGTAAGGTAACATGTCTCTGCAATAGAAACAATCAAATGGAGCTCAACATTAGGATTGGATAAACAGAAAAAGCAGTTTTCAGGAGACACTGGTTTTCGTTCTTTCTTAATACTTTGTTTTTCAAGGGATTCTTCTGCTGATCTCTTATTCTGTGGTACCCCAGAAGCTGAGATATTGGAAATAGTCGTCTGAACAAGTTTCGGTTTATCGCCAAATTTTTTAACTGAAAGTTTGTCATCAGCAGGATTCAAACTCAAATTGAAGGCGTAGAAATACTTGTCTTTGCTTCCATGCACTCCCAAACTGATAAATCTGGTGATTCTATTTTGTTCTTCGTCCCAGGAAAATGGAAGTCTTTCAAAAAACCTACCAGTCTCTGAGCCAACACTGAACCAATAACGTGGTTTGGTCCATTCAAGTAGCTGGTTGAGTTTTGCGTTTGCAACAAGTGTTAGTTTTTCTTTGTTTGCAATGATACTTGGCCATTGGAAACTAATCAACACATCCACTTCTTTATCTTTGAATGTTGTCTGTAGCCCGTCGGCAGAGAAATCAGAGAGTCTTCCGGTGATGTATCCCAGTTTTAATCCACTTTTCAATGATAGGATACCTGAATTTCCGAGAAATGAAAGCTTGTCGTTCTTGTGGGACTCAGAATTGAACTTATGTTGGCCTTCTGTGAAATATATTGTGGCTTCTGGAGTTTGTGTTTCTTGTAATGTGGTGTTGTCCTTGGTAATCAAGTCACCCAAAAAGATTGTGGTATCAAATGGACCTTTTTTTGTTTGCAAGTTGTTGGCGAGTTTGACCGTTTGCTCCAAATTTTTGGGATCAGGGTTCAAAATAAGACTAAAAGTTGGGGAATGTGGTTATCAACCGATGTTAGTATCCTTGAGACTCGAAAGTCGTAGCATTGATTGCAAAGGCAATTGTGAATATAACTAATACCAAACTCAACATACAATTTTCGTTTTGATGAATGTGACATGTGTTCAAATGGGGTTTTCTAACTGACTTGAATGGGAATAAATTAGTGATATACGGAGAGGGAAATATGTTTGAAAAATGAAGTTTGAACTAGAAAATTTTGAAAAACCGAGCGAATTCACTTTTCAGAAAACGATGTTTGATTTCATGAATCATCATCATCGTCCTCTTCCACAAGTGGCCACTGACGACTTTATGAACAATGTTTCAAGAAACTAAGGATAATCAAATAAAGACAATGGAAAAGAAAAAAAACGGGTCAGAACCACCAGCATCAAAAACTTTTGTCACCCGTGATCACAGATATCCAACTCACCGAAACAACACCTAGCAGTCACCAACTCATATTCCACTAGATGCCGTCACAATAATGTTTCAATTTTTAATGAATACAGCATTAATTATTTTGATGAAAGTCCACTATATGCAGAAACTGACGTTGAACCATCAAAAGGCACAAAATAGCAACATCATTCATACTGAAAATGATTCAGATCTTTCTGTCCGCTTTGTTTGAAACCTTTGGCTTATTAATAAAGACGCTTCTCTTTATTGGAGACATCAGAGAAACAGAAGTACGTGCAGCATTTTCTCTTATTTTCTTCTATCCTGATTCCTTTTTTCACTTCAAATTCCTGCATGTCACAAGAATCATGCACAGCAACCAACACAATTCATTGCAACTCAGGCTGTGCTGGCCACCAAATAGTATAGACCAAGTTGTTTTTCAGTTATACCCTCTGTCTTCTTATTTTGAAGCAGGCATTACCAACAATGACAAACTCAAGAAGCAGCAAGAATATTCGCAAGTCCCGAATACTTAAAGATACTAAAAGTGCTTTCAATACAATCCTGAAGTTTAGGAGCAGCAAGTACGATTGGACAGAAAAGCACCCATTTTAAAAAAGATATACGCATGCTGAATACCTAGCATTTTTGGATAAATTTTATAAGAAGTTTAATCCGCATCATTCTCCATTGTTGGTATTACAATTTTTTTTTTTCGTCTGGCCAATTTGCCAAATGTAAACACTTTTCCTATGATTAAGACCAGAACCAGGAAACACTCGAGTCCAACCAGTGGTCATGAATACATGGATAGACTAGACCATGGTATTGCTACTCTCAATGAAAAATACAACAAGGAGTTAGATTTAGCTGTTGATTTCTTTTTTTACAAGTGTGATGAATAATTTCTTGCTCTTCCACAGACAGAGAGTTCGTATATTATTCTGACAATGGTGGACATTGGTATTAATTTTTGTTGAAGACGCCCCATCTCAAAAATCCTCCTATTGATAACGGTCATCAAATTCAGGGTATTCTGAAGACGGCCGTCCATATGGTTAACATTATTTTGGTAAAAAATGATTTCAGAAAAGTTGAGCTCAACATTAACACTGGTTTTGGATATTCACCAAATAAAAACAAACAACGAACCAAGTATGGCTTTGCCAAACATGGTTTACCTTTTGTACCTGACTTTCTCTTGTCTAACGTTGAGCCAGGAAGTTCAAACACAGATTACGACGATGAATCCTTTGACTCTATCAAAACCCAATTCCTTTTTTATCACAATATTTGAGTTCAGCACCGTTCTTCTGATAGATGGTTTAAATATTGAGTTTCTGGGACCAACTCATTCAAACCAAAAGTCAAATCTGGAAACTTATCTGAGGAATAAACTATTGGAAAGTTTGGAACGAAAAAAGGTTCTTCAGCAACAAAACCAACACATCGACATTATCACTTAAATGATCTCACTCAGAACAGAGAAAGGGCTTATCTTTTTTCCATTATTTGCTGCCCTTATCTTAAAGTCGTGTCTGGAGCACGCCGATACCCACTCTAAATCTCCTGGGACACCGAATGTGCATCTTGCTGGGATTTTTAATCTACCAAAAGATGCCCACCCAAATCAATCTGTTAAAAGTGGTCCAAATAAGAGATTATCAGAATGCAGTCAATCCCTACGATTCGATTACTCCATGAGCCCTATCCAAATTCATATACCGCGCAGTGCTGTCAGTATTGATTTCAAACATGGCGATGAGGGTGAAGGATCTGGTGTCCCTTCCAATGTCAAGACTACCGATACTTGTTACAGCTATGATGCTTCGAGTGGTACCAAATGCAATTCTGATTACGAAGACAACAATGTGGAGAGTTGTGATGTTACAGATGTGGGTGAAGTTATTTGTGTTGATGTCGGTGTTGGTTTCAATGGCGTGTTAACTCGAATTGTGCTATCATCAGACTTCTTTTTGAAAAATTTCCAATGTACTACTGGTGACTATTTACCATCCAAGAAATATGTACAGGTGTAAATCTTGGATTTAGATCGTTTGGCTAGTCTTTTCAAAGTTAATGGTGGGGATAATTGCGAATATGATCAATTTCGTGACAATTACATCAAACGGTATGTTGATTTGATTGAAGTTCATGACAGCATTCGCAAATTCAATGATGATCCTGAGAGAAGTGAAACAAGTGGAAGAATCAGAACAGTCATACAATTTGTTGGTGGTGGTAAATGTGTGATTCAAGGAAATGATTTTGCTTGTACTGGTTATTACGCCTGCTTGTACTGGTTATTACGCCTGCTTCTACTATGATGATGAATGTGTCACCTTTAATGAGTTAGATAAGACAAATGAAACTTTGGCTGCTGATGGCCAAAGGCAGTTGCTTATATTGGCAAAACTAGGCATCGATTGTAGTGGTATGGATAATGATGATTTTGGAGTTATCAACGCACAGGTTTGTCTCGTTAATTTGGATAAATTGAATACTTTTTTCATAAAAGAAGATGAATGATTCTTGCTTTTAATTGTCTACAACGTTAATAAATGTCTAATCAATCTGTACATACCCCATTGTACTGCTTGAATTGGACTGACAATTGTCAATATGAAAGTATCCGGTGTACAGGTGTAATACTTGTAGTTTTGTGTACGATCGACCGCACTTTGCGTCGATTAGGCCATATACGAGATTAACGAATTTTCAAGCCGGTCACATCACATTGAAGTGATCACATCATTCACATGCAGTGAAACTCGAGACTGAGCAGCATGTGAAAAACTTCTTCAGAGTCAACACTGTACAGCCCATCACTTCAGCACCACATCACATCACATCACACCATCATCAAACATCCCAACAGTACCACCCACCATTAGCGCTATTACTGGTCCGTCATCCCTGAACAAAGTTCAAATAGCCAGACAGCCAGAAATCCAACAGACCCACAAGTTCCAAGTTCCAACAGCCGAGTGAATCTGTCCAACTTCTGCTTTGGGACTATCCCCATTTCACTTTCTGTACTTAATTAAACCAACAAATTTCACATGCCATTTCATAGAACCTCCAATTTTTCTTCAACTCACACATACATATAATCCTCCATACATTATCAATTTTTCTTGCAATTCACCCAATTTCACAACCCAGATGACACTGTCCCCTCAAAAATCGATATCGTCAAATGGATCAAAACGACCTAGTCCACCAGATACAACATTCAACAGTTCCCTTGGGTCTCCCCCAACAAAAAAATCCAAAAAGGGTACTTCAACGCAAAACCTTTCTGCTGAAGAGAAAAAACTACGTCATATTCAATCAGAACATAAGAGAAGAGAGCAGATCAGGTCGACTTTTGATAAGCTTGTTCGTATCATTCCAAGTCTAGAACAGAAAGAAAGCAGGTCGGAGTTGGTTGTTTTAAACAAAACATCAGATTATCTCGAAGAGTTGCGACAACAAAGGCAAAAACTTGTGGAAGCTGCCAAGTTGAAAGGTATCGATATACCTGAAGAGCTACTCAAATGAAACGTTGAAGGTTAATATTCGGTTAACCCAAGAGAACAATAATTAATTGAAAATGAGCAATTCTACTAACGTCATGACCGTGTCCGTTCATTCTCTCCTTTTGTACCATTACTATATGATTTACCATATCATCATTTATATTCTCCATTCTATGTACATATACCAAAAACATCTTTTCTAGTCTAATTACAAAAACAAAATAGTTCGTTGTTCCATATACTTGTATCAGCAGCTTTTTGCAGAACTAATCCTCATCTTCGTTAAAACTTTCAGGCCACCACTCTGGAACGTAAACTTTACAACCAATTTTACCCTTCAATTCAGGACGACTATCAGAATTCACTATGAACTCATTGACACCAACAGAGTTATCATCTTTCAAACTCTTCAAATTCAAAGTGGCCAGCCCCAAGTTCCCATCGATTTTAAACACAGAACCTTCGCTTCTCTTTCTTCTTCTTCTGGTTCTGGCTGGCTTCTTACCAGAAGCACCAAAAGGACTAAGAGCCATAGACGTAGCTGTAGCATCCTCAGCATCAGCTTTTGTTGACGAAGAATCACTATTTCCATCCTCAGCGGCAACCAACTCTAAATCATCAAGACCAGAAATCAACTCCACGACACCATCATTCGGATCAAAATTGATCTCATCCTGTTCCCCAACTTTACTATTTTTTCCAGGAAGGTAAAACTGCACGGGCAAAACACGTTTCCGCACAACACCACTGTAATATGTTCTAATAGTCAACTCTTGTCCCACGTAACAACCTTTATTGTAGTTGATTCCACCCATGTAATCAACGTTGTTTTCAAAAGGCAACATACTGTCAGCTTTCGATTTCGGATAGTCACTTGACTCAACTATACCTTCTGAGACACGTAGTGTTTCGTATGTATCCAGCTTGTGAATCTCAGGTTGACCGAATTCAGAAATGAACTTGTCACTGAAAACAGTGTCAATTTTGGTCTCTGGGGTCTTCAAGAACCGTATACCAAAATTGGGGGCTCTGTCATCGATTGCGAAACCTAAGATGTTGTTCTTCTTTTCCTGATTGAAAATTAGCTGGTCTGTGATGAACTTGCTGGCTAATCTGTTTGCCTCAGAAGGAGACTTAGAAATGGCATTATTGAAATAGTTGTCTTTGATCTGAGTCAACAAATCATCAAACTTGTCGTTTTCTCTGTTGAAATAAAACCAGGACTCAATAAGCTTTGGTCTGATGTCAATATTGCTTTTCAACTTGTGCAACTTCAACATCATTAAACTCTGATTGAACTTTGCCATATTGTTGAACTCAATAAGGTACGAAGGACCACCAATATTCCCCTCTTTCAGATCAGTTTCAGAAACTGAAAGTGGGGTAGGATAAACGAACAAGTCCGATATGAGTCTTCCTTTAGAGTTAAGAAACATGGTGAACCTACCATCACGTCGAATACCCAATCTGAAAGCATGCTCCTGAGACTCATCGTCATCGTCAACGTACTCGTCTTCATGGATCATACCCCAATTGCAATCTGTGATTTCTGATTCGGTGATATCCAAATTTTTCGAATTCTGTAATTCTTTCAGATCTTGTTCTGAGATAGTTGTTTGGTTCTTCTTTGAGAATGAAGGTAGTAGTTTTGAAGTGATTAGTCCATTGATGAATTTGGTGGAGTCTGGGCCCTTGATGGAGAGTAAGTTTTTCGATTTGAGCTTGATTAAACCTTTGGTTGGTAGTGTGCTGAATGCTCTTCTTGTTACACTTGCTGTGATTGTGAAATGTGATAAATGATAACTCAGCATAATGATGAGAAGTTATGATGTTGTTGATGTTTTGGCTAATTCGAGTTGGTTGACTGTGATTATGGTCTAACAGTAAAGGCTGATGGACAATTTATCAAATCTTCAAATATTGTTTCTTCAGACTTCCCCAGATCCCCGTTATCGGAACCATGGATTCCACTACAAAAACTAAATTTCGAATGAACAACGTACAACTCCAACTCTAGAAGTATACCACACAGGCATTCATATTCGTTCAAAGCTCTAATGAGTATCTTGATTAATAGAATCTGATAATCAAAACTGGAATACACAGTTCAAAGGCAATCTGATTGATTGATTGACAGCGACTTATGGCCTACGTCCTATATTTGTCTCTTTATGAGCTCTATTATTCAAATTTTCAAGTTATTAAATAGCAAAGTAATAAAAATATACATATTATGACACAGTATTAATTCACTTAGCTTCATTCGTCATCATCTTCATCGACACCTTCATCCAAAACTCTTCTTTCGATATCGTTGTCCTTGTCATTAGAAGAACCATTGTTTTGCATTCTTTCGGTCAAAAATGTGTTCACATCATCCTGCAAAGTCGTCAAATACTCTCTAAGTCTACCCATTTGAGTATCTGAAGCAGCACTGGGCATATCTTCATCAACTGCTCCAGCATTTAAAACGTGATCAGATGGTCCTGTGGTTTTACCTTGCGTGCTGTGTTTCTGAGTGGGATCAATCGTGAATTGTTTCATTAATTCAGGGGCAGCATACTCTGCTGTTGGTAAAAGTTCTTCTGTGGACATTTCAGCGATCTATTTCGATGATCAAACAAGTTTGTTTTCTCATGAACAGTTGTAAACCAAAGTCCGGATAATCAAATTCATCACAGTCACTCGTCTTTTTCTCAAGTTAGAAAAAAGCCGGGTAAAACTAATCGCTTACGTCAGAGCTTACGCGCACACACGAATGGTGAAAAATTTTTGGACAGCAGCCTTTTGGGCAAATTGAAAGGTCAAACACAAGTTTGAAAGGTACAATTTCCATACTTATAATAGCTCATCTACACAGATAAACACATCAACCAACATGCCATTCAATATTACACTTGATAGATTTCTGAATGAGTCAGTGACTGAATACGCTGCCATTTTGGACTCAGCACAAGGCCCAAAAGTCACCACACACCAAGATTCATTTTCAAAGTTGTTGGAAAAAGAAGATCAGAAGACTAAATTATCCACTGAATTGATCTCTACTATTCCATTACTCCCAAAATTAAATGAGAAGGCTTTTGAACCAACTTTCAACTTGTTGTTGCATTCTCTTGATGTTCTTGCCTCTGAATCATCATTATTATATGAATCTGATTTATTGCCAAAAGTGATAGCAGAAATCGCCAAATATAAAGAATTGTCCAATGTTACCGTCATCTCCAGCATATCCGTCCTCTCAAACATCTTCAACATCTTGCCTCCATCATCAACCTTAAGAATTGAAATCATCGAATTGACTTTGTGTATCATCAAGAGGTACAAATTACTCGAATTAGTTGAGCCATTGTCCAAACACTTGTCCGTCTGGTTACACAATGCTAATGCCACAGAAGCTCAAACTAACAACATCATCGTTCAAGCAGCCGATTTACTTTACTTGGGAAACCAAGAAGCTTCTTTGGCCTTATTTGAATCTTTGATTAAGGAATCAAAGGCTGTTTCTGCTGATGATCAGACCAACTACTTCGTGAAATTAGTTAACTCCAAAGTACCATACAAAGATATCTCAAACTTGAAACTCAAATTGAATAATGCCACATTGACTGAGTTATTGAACCTATATTCTAACCTAGAAGTTCCAGCATACTCCGCCTTTGTCAAGAAGACTGATTTATCCAAATTTAACATTGATGCTGAAACTTTATCAACTAAACTCAACTACGTATTCATCACCAAGCTTGCCGCCAACAAATCTCAAATCACTTACAAGGAAGTTTCAGAAACATTTGGCTTGCCATTATCTGAAGTTGAATCATACTTGATCAGATGTATTGGTGCCAAGTTGGTGTCAGGTAGATTATCTCAAGAAAAGCAAATTTTCTACATACATCAAGTTTCCAAATTGGATACTGTGACAAAGAAAGACTGGGAATCCATCAGTGAGAGTTTGACTGCTTGGAAATCCAAAATCGCTGAGTTGACTGAGTTGATCGAGGTTTTGGCTACCAAGAAGAACAAGAGAGCTGGCCACCCAGCTGTTTTGCAAGCTTTCCACCAACAAAAGCAAGAGTTGAAAGAGCAACAACAACAACAAGATAGAGAGGAAAAGCTGCAACAACAGCAGGCTGCCGCTGGTGCCTCTGCTACTCTATCTTCTATTACTGCTTGATTTTTCAAAATGTTCCTTCCTCCATCTAATCTAATCTATATTTCTTCACCATCAATATCAGATTTCAATCAAAATCAATCTACAATTTCTCATTTCCGCTATTTCTGTGTGTTTTCCTAGATCATTTCCAATGTGTATGCATATATACCAATTCTTTCTTGTTGTTTTTTTCTTTCTTGCTTCTTGCATTAATAAGTTTTGTACTTTTGATTCCTGAAGTTGACCCATCCTCCTCCCCCTTTTTTTTCTGTCCAACTATTATACTATCTGCCTTTTTATTGTTCCTTTTTTCATGTTGTTAGTAATATCCTTCTATTTAAAAATTTGATAATTGACTCTAAATATGTAATAGGGACGTTCCTACTTTGTCTGTTTTTTTAACGTGTTGATTCCCTCTGACTTTCAAACTGCTGAAACTCTGAAGAAGGGGGTGTTCGCTCGCTACAGCCCTGTTAGCTAGGCCTCTTCAGATTTTAACTTTTAGCTCCAAATTTGGGAGTGGTTCAAACAACAATTATTATTCATCGGGCGTGAGTCTCTGAGAGCTGAGCTTCTGTTACAATTTTCAATCTCAGAAAATAGCCATCGTCAAAAGGAGCCAGGATGTATAAAGCCCATATGGAGTCCATTCCCTTTTCAATTCCAGTTTAATTAAACACAGTACACAAGTTTCAGCATATACACACAAACCAAACACGCGTCTAACAAACATATACATCCAAGCATGTCAGTCAGAGATTCATCAGACACGTTAAGCACATACACGAGCAACAATGGAAGCCGAAGTACCCTGAACAGTACCAGCATACCGAAGAAATCATCACTTGGTGAACTACATACCTCATTCGAAGAGACGAGAGGGTTGATGAGAGACAATGTCATCAAAGCTGAAGATAGAACCGAGACTTTGAATGATGATATCATGAGAACTCAGAATTTGAGGTTGACTTCAACTAGGTTTGGTAAAGAAGCTGTGAAGATGAAGAAAAAATCTGTTTTCAAGAATAGGAAAGTTAGGCTAGCTTTGATTTTGTTGGCTGTAGTGTTGATTTTTGCTGTCACTGTTCCTTTGATTATATGTTTTCATCATTGAGTTTGACTCTTTTTATTGCATTTTTTGTCTGCTGGTTCGGTTGTGATCGGTTCGGTGCTGGGATTTCTGTTATGTTAGAATTGAGTTGGCATTTGTGGTGATCAGTCTTTTTTTTGGAACTGAATCTTATTGAGATACATAGAACCTGCATGGGCCCGAAAGCTTCCACCAGCCTATGTTTCCCAAAGACACTTCGTTATCAAAGGTTTTTCATGCTTGAGTCCCTTCTAACTTCTAATCCATATCAGGTAATCAAAATTTATTATTTTTTACGGAAGTCTGCATGCACATTTTTTTCTTCTTTCTCCTAGATCCAAGAGATATGGACGTTGGAGAATCCCTTGGAAATTGGGATTACTTTTTTGATCCATCATCGGCCCATTTTTGTTCTCATCTTTTCTAATTTAATCGCATTACTGAATTTACTGTGCACTGATACATTTTTTTCACAAATAACATATATATATCCTTCTGTAAATTTATTATCTACATGTAATTCCATTACTCTTGTGATAAGAACCATCATATAAGCATGAGCTGAGCTATTGTGTACTAAGTGTGTGCACAGTAGACCGGGCGCAGGCACGTAGTTCTATATTTGGGAGTGGCTTTTATATGGCTCGTCACTTGAGTCTTGACAATTTGTGCTGTGTGCACTGTGCTGCAATGGGTTCAGGTATGCGTAGCTAGGATAGTACAGATACGCCCGGCAAGCCCGCAACTTTTCAACCAACTTCCAAGGTCGAAAGGACTTATATACCTGCGTTTGCCTCTTCTTAAAGTTGTTCAATTCTTTTCACCATTTACCGTACCGTCCCAAACGGATATTGCAAACTATCACAGATACCAGATTTTCCACATAATTACTAATTCAATTGAACCCACCATGTCAAACAACCAAATTAAAGATGACCCATTCAGTGATGAACATGCATACCAAACTCAACCAGATCCAAACATCACAAAACTACAGAAATCATTGGAAGAGACAACTGGTCTCATGCGTGATAATATTAGAAAGAAGGAAGAAACTGGTGAATTGCTTGATGAAAACATGCAACTTACAGAAAACTTGAAGTTAACTACTACTACGTTCAGAGATCAGTCTAAGAAAGTTAAGAACCAAATGTGGAAGAAGAACTTGAAGTTAAAGTTTTGTTTGTTTTTGGTTATCTTGGTCATACTTGCTGCAATCATCATTCCTATCGTTATCCACTTCAGCAAATAGTTGATATATGGTGATTTTGAAACTTTTCAGCAGTTCTTCAGCTAATAACACTTACTAGACAATTCTACGCATTTCACTTCTTTGATATCCCAACTTCTTCTGCATTTTTACTATATACAGCTATGGTTTCTTTAATATAACTTTCTTTGCATTTAACCAGTCATTTTCCATCAGTCCTTAGTCTTTCGAGTCTAGACATTCTTGTCTGAGGTTACAATTTGTCCGGCTGTGTGAGTATTGTACACGTGACTAAATCAACAATCGACGCAAAGTCACGTGCACTCTCAATGTAACCAGACACAGCCCCGCATCGGCCAACATCGACGCACGTCGCAGTAGATTGACCGACGCTGCCTAATCGGGCCAGTTGTAAACAAAGAGAAGCAGAAATCACCAGAAATCAACAACAAAAACACAGCTGAGATCTGAATTGAACATGCATTTTCACAATTTGTGTTTCAGTTGCATAAACAAACACCTTTTCAAGTCCTAAGACATCGTCGAATAAATATTCCTTTTTCCCCTCTTCATTAGTTTCCCCTTTTCGAGAACTAGTTCTTGGTCAATTTATCTCTACTTGACCGTTTTTTTCTACCTCATCACTCATCACTCCATCTGTGACCTATCAACTAACAACATTCACTCGTCACCTCATAAGAAACATTCTATAATGGGAATCTTTGGACGTATGCAAAAAGCTGAAGTTGAAGACTTGTCCAGAGACGTTGAAGCTCTGAAATTTGGACCTGCTTCAACTCCTTCCCCTTCCAAAGCTGCAAATCAAAGCTATGGTGGTGGAGCTGCTGACAATTCTTACATTTCTTTTATGTCAACAACAAGTTCACCAAACAGAAACAATATGGTCAATTACAATAAGGAGAATACTCCTCCAGCAAACAGACTATCTTATATTCAAGTTCCTAACTCCAACTTGTTCAGCACTCCAAGATCACCACAACACTCTCCAACTAAATTGACCCGTGATTTCTACAACAAGGCAAATTCTGCAAAGACTAAAAGATTAGTCACTGTCTGTCAAATGTATTATTTAGATTACTATTGTGATATGTTTGACTATGTTATTAACAGAAGACAAAGATTACATCAAGTTGAAGAAGGTTTGAAAACCATACCCGCTGAAGAAAGACCACAACAATGGAAGACTTACGTTGGAAGGGAACGTGCGTTTTTAAGAAAGAGAAGAATCAAGCCAAAGCACAAGGATTTCAATATCATCACACAAGTTGGGCAAGGTGGTTATGGTCAAGTGTTCTTGGCCAGAAAGAAAGATACCAAAGAAATGTGTGCTTTGAAAGTGTTGAGTAAAAAATTGCTAACCAAGACTGACGAAACTAGACATGTTTTGACTGAAAGAGATATTTTAACAAATACCAGATCTGAATGGTTGGTGAAGTTATACTATGCTTTCCAAGATTCCGAGAGTGTGTATCTAGCTATGGAGTTTGTTCCAGGTGGTGATTTCCGTACTCTATTGAACAACGCTGGTTACCTGATCCCACAACATGCTCGTTTCTACATGTCTGAAATGATGGCCGCTGTCAATTCTTTACATGAGTTGGGTTACACACATAGAGATTTGAAGCCTGAAAACTTTTTGATTGATGCTAAAGGTCACATCAAATTGACCGATTTCGGTCTAGCAGCTGGTTCTGTTTCTACTGATAGAATTGAGAGTATGAAATTAAGATTGAATCAAGTGAAGGATCTCGAATACAAGCCAAAGGAAAGAACTTTGACCGAAAGACAACAAATGTACAAGTCTTTAAGAGCCAAGGATATTCATTTTGCTCACTCCATTGTTGGTTCTCCAGATTACATGGCTTTGGAAGTTCTAGAGGGTAAGCCATATGATTACACTGTTGATTACTGGTCATTGGGTTGTATGCTGTTTGAAGCCATTGTTGGTTACACTCCATTTTCAGGTGGCTCATCTGATGAAACTTACCATAACTTGAAGAGATGGAAGGACGTTTTGAAGAGACCAAGATATGAAGATGGTAGATATGTCTTCAGTGATAGAACATGGCAATTGATAACAAGATTGATTGCAGCACCAAATGAAAGATTGAGATCATTTAAACAAGTGATGTCCATGCCATACTTTTCTGAAGTCAACTGGGCCTCTTTGAGAGAAAGAGTTCCACCTTTCACTCCTCAATTGGATGATGAAGAAGATGCTGGTTATTTCGATGATTTCACTAATGAAGCTGATATGGCTAAGTATAAGGAGGTTCTTGCTAAGAGAGCCAATGACGAGAGAATAGCACATAACAGTATCAAGGCTGATCATAAGAGTTTTGTTGGTTTCACTTTCAAACATAAAGGTAACCCAAGCACCAATCCAAATAATATCTTGTCTCCAATACTCATGAATGTTGGTGGTGCTGGTGGTGAAAGAGATTACAACAGATATAGTGAGCCATTCGGAACGTTATATTAGTGTTGTTTGTTAATGATTGTGGTTTGTGTTTGCGTTTCTTTATTTTGTGTTATGTTGTATGTTTTTCCCCCTTTTTTAACTTAATTTTTGTCTTGATTTTTATCGCTATTACACTGTCTTTATTTGGTTTCTCTATTTCTTTTTTCTTTCTATATCCTTTCTTAGTTGCATTTTCGACTCTTTATAAATACCCTCCTTAGGTGAAATTTCCTATATCACATTATCCTTTTCGTTCCTGTGTTCACATTTTATATCCATTATTCTTTGTTGGTTATTTTTAATCTTCTCAATTGTCGTCATCATTTTCATCTTCATTCATGGGTGGTTCTTTCTTCCTTCAAACTTTGTTGTGAGCTTCTTAATCCACTTTTTTCTTGTTTCTGTTACAGCATGCATTGAAGTTTCAGTTTTGGCTTTGTTATATTTTCAATTAAATCATTTGTATCGATCAAACAATATTGCGTTTTAAAAAAAAACTCCGATCACATGTAAAAAAAAACATGTATCCCATGAAATTTCAAGAACTTTAAGTTGGCCAAACTTGAGATGGGTTGCGTAATTTGAATTAGTGTACCTATAGTCCTTCCAAATATTGATATCAGGCCTTCACAAAATAGAACGAACTTCGGTATGTACCCAGATATACACATGTCAGATTGTCACCGATCTGAAGATGTGTTTCCACGTGAACCAACTAGACTGGTAAACCAGAGAACACTACCATCAAATATGTCAAAAGCGACATCTCCGGGGCCTGTTGAATTGAGGTAAAAGAAGCTTATAAAAAAAATTAAGCTCGTGAGCTTTCTTATCTTGATGTACGATGTACACGTGCTAAGTATGATGTGTAATTGTTTCCTAATCCAACCAGTATTTCCAGACAATCCAAACACATGTTTGTTTTATACACATTTAAAGACATTAGCCGATATACGTACAACTGTGATTCCAACTTATCATTCCAATCTCCAATTTCGGTTAACATCACGATATCGATCAATTGAGAACCCTGGTTTAAATCGGTGAACACTGAACACGTTTTTCAAATTGCACTAATTTACAAAAGAACAAAATAACAAGTCGAAGGTTTTTGAAGTTCCATTCACGGTAATTGACTCCATATGTCGTGACCATCCAATATCACTAATTGCCGGAACTGCATATTCATGGGGTAGACAGAGCTGCTTAAGAATATCAAGACAAACATGTTCCTGTTTTCTTGGTTGGTGATTTCAACTCTCCAACTAGTGGTGATGACGACAGTGCCTATGAAATTTCCGCTGGTGCTCAAGAGTTCGATGACAGTAAGTTAAACTCAACTTTCACTGAAAAATACAATAATAATTTATCTAACTTTACTATGGATGATTTGATGGCAGTTATTTCTCCAAAAAATAGAATGCGCCATCACGCTGCTTTCACTGGTTTCAAGTCTGACACTCCTGCGTTCTCCAGAATTGACTTCCAATTTGGCGGCAACCCTCACAATGGTGATATCTTGTTGTGGGAGGTTGTTAGATACAAGGGTGGTGGCAACTGGTACGATGACTCATTCTACTTGTCTGATCACAGACCTGTTATCACTGATCTTCACGTCAGAAACTAGTATATTACATTCCTTGTTTTAATTTACAGTTTTGTAAAAAACCTTTTATATATTAGTTATTGAGCTGGGTCAGGTTACTCACTCCTCAATTACAATTTATACTTTCTTTGTCGTCAATTTTTTAATTCCCCAATCAGTTAATTCTATACTTATATTTTTCCAAATTGAAAAAAAAACATTAATTTTATAAAATCAATATATACAATTCATGATAATTCCATGTTTAATAGCTCTCGTTTTGAAATTTTGTTCGAGGGAGGTGCATGTCAAAACTTATAACACCCAAAAATTTTAGTTTGTAGTATACCGGCCGGGGCCGATCGATCCATAATCTCCACCATATCACGATTCATTATAACTCCATCATCATTCGGTACAACAACTACCGTTGAGACTAATATAACTTCTAATCATTGTCTAGCTGCAAAATTCATTTTTAAATGCATTCCCTTATATATACTAATAAATCAAAAAAAAAATTCTAGTTTCACATGCTTAATTAATTTATTTGCATTTCACTAATTCCGGTCTTATATATATTAAGTTTTTGTTACCATTTAGCTGCTGGGAAAACAGATTCTCCAAGGAAAAGGACGAAAAACCCCTGTAGTGAAGATAATAAACTTGTGCTGCCTGTTTACAACACAGATCCGTTTATATAGCCTCGGACCGTGGAGAGGGTGTGGTTTAGAGTCTTTTGGACTGTAATACCTCCGTGGAGGTGATGGAAGAGCACTCCTTACATGTGACCTAACCCTTAATCACTAGATCACGTACAAGACTGGCTACTGCGTATAAAATTAAAGTACCAGAAAATAACCCGCGGTGGGAATCGAATTTTCGAGTCGAAGCTCTGGGCTGGTTAATTTACCACGACTAGTAGAAGTGCTACCAACTGCAAACTATACGGGACCAGAACTAATTAGCAATTTACTGGTTCTCACATCTTATCAGCTATAGTAAATTTCGAAATTTTATATAATTAAATATTGAAAAAATTTGCAAATTCCAAAATTTATTTCTTAACGATCTTATTTTTTTTTAATTATAATATATATATGTAGAAAAAAGAATTAGTCCATTTCAAGCTAGTGTCGAAAATTAATTCCTAAACCTCAATTTATAATTTCTTTGTTGTCAATTTTAAATCCCCTTAACGTACTATATTAATTAATCAGACGTTCTTTTTTTACCTAATTTTTTTAACCTAATAAAATATCATATATTAAATAAACTATAAAATCAATGCAATGTCAAACGAAGTTGTTTGGATTTCTTATAAAGAGGTTTTTTAGAAAAGAGTCAAGTATATGCTAAAGAAGACGAAATCGTCTTCCTACTTTAAATCATAGTTGGCATCTGATGAAAAAGAACAAGTTTCTTCACTATAGCTTTCAATTGTTCAGGACTGGCATTTTGTGGGATTGAGATATTGAGAAGGTTTGAGAGACAGCTATAGACTTACAGAGAAGGCATAGTTGGAACTGGTGTTACAGTTGCTATGGCACTTCGA